>JAGGAX010008373.1:0-29910 GCA_017657335.1 Termitomyces titanicus | reverse complement strand
GGGAGCACCTTCCTAAATGGGAAGTACCGAAATTACATCCAAAAGTACGTGCAAACAGTCTCTGGGGATGTCAGTGTGATTTGTAACTTGGAACTCTTCACCTTTGCCTGAGTTTCCAATATCTCTAGACCTTCCCTATATGCATCCATCCACATATGTACTCAGAATTCCTGTCAATGGATTTTAGCCAGTTGAACAGAAGAAAACAGTGCAATCAGTATCTAGAGGGTGCTATAATCATTGACTCTGCCCATGTACACACAGTCTGAGTCCTCAGATTTGGAGGATGTTGTTTTAATTGTTTTCCTTGCTTGAAACTTGCACTGCAGCACTGCGAAGCAGCTTCTTGCTGAGCCAACTGAGCTTTACTTAGAGGCATTGTAGAATAAGTAAACTTTCCAAGCAACCCTCAATAATCATATATATTGAATATTGACTCCTGTGATGTAAGTATATAACACCGCTAAGGTTGAATTTTTTTTTCTATACCCAAATTGGCCGCTGTCACATTTAGGTGGTGATTAAGTGAACGGCACCATATATGTACTTACATACCATCGTAAGCATCAGTAGGCAGCGGCTTGAGTTAGGCGACGGCTCGCTCCGAGCCTTCGCTTGGGGCTGGTCTAAGGCAATGTGACAGTAACGTGACGTTATAAACGTTGACCTTCAGCCCAGCACCATCGCCTGAGTAAGTGTACGTGCTCCGTTGCCAGCCATATGCATGCTCGAGCTCACTATTAACTACACGGTAGTATCTGTGACTGAAGTGAACTTGAACTTTGGAATAAGTGATGATCGATGAGCGCTCGCTGTCGACGATCCCGCCAAAAATATGTGAGTCACTCGCTTATACATATGTAACTTTCGATGGAACTCAGAATTGCCCAAAACCAACCAAGTACTTACTCTCTCAGGTAGGTTTACCCACGATGGAATTCAACTGGATCCGAGTCGTACACCAAACTTCAAGCTTCCGAGAGTGACGGGACCTCACCTCCACAAGTTCTAACTTCTTGTCGAATTGAGATATCCACGTAAGCTGCTCTTACATTGACAACTATCTTGACTTCGTAAGGATACTTGAGCTTATCGAGCTGCAAAGTAAGTATTGTGCGCTCATTATGCTTGAGTGCCGTGCAAGGAGCAAGCCGAGACATAAGTCTGTTTGAATCTGTTACGGCTTAGGATTCATATTGATGATTCATTGATAGAGCAATGATCCCTTGTTCTGAAACAAATCACATCGACTAACGATTCACATACCTATGAAAGTTTGCTTTGGAGAGTAGGCACCGAGTTCGAGCTCACTTCTTCAACCGTCATTCAGACTCATTCTATCTTGCGTAATCGATCAAGACGCTGCCAGTGTATAGAATAGTACTTATACACAGAACCTATCGTTTCTCGAATCTTGACCACTTTTTAGGTAACGAGGCTCGAGCTTGACTTTCTTGTGCTGTGCTGCGGGCGGTCCGAAGGCGGTTTTCCCTAGAACACGAGGATATAAATATGGACATTTTACTCCAATGTACGTATTATGATTTTGACGCAAGAACCAGAAAAAGACTTGCGGAAGAAGTGACATAACAGGTTTCAAAATTTTCTGATCTCAATAAGAGAGTTTGTCTCCGACATTCACGCATAAATTTATATCTATTCCGAAGAACCGACACTTCCTCTCCGCCTTGGAGATCCTTAAATATGAGCTGTTATAATTTCCAGGGTACACTGCCATGCGACAGTAAATCGCATAGACCAGTCCTTTTTTTCCAAAGTGCTCAAGTTCCACTGCTAAGGAGCATTGATGATCTTCTTATCGCACATGGTCGACCCTACACTAACGCCTGACGAGCCTGAGGCAGATGGCGCCTGCCAACAGCACCGACAACCCCAACACTCTTATCAACATTCATTTCTTGCACAGCCATGTACGTCATTTCACCAAGAGCATCTTCAGGATGTTGACCACCTCCCTGTCCTGTCAAGCCATATATATGGACCATTACAACGCTCACCTTCAGCACCAACGATCCAGAGCGTTGCATCAAGTGGGAAATGGAGTGGTACCAGGCGCGCCTTTGCATGATCTTGTTTCGACAGCACCACACGGCATAAGTTGGTCATATCAGTTAGGGACCACAGACAACCGATACGCCGGCTATCGGCCTCATTCACCGGCGAATGGTGCCGATACACTCATAGTGAACGCAAATCATCAGGCTTCGGCAGGACATGAATTGTTGGGCCAAAAAAAAGTTCAACACCAGAACCCTCCTCAATCGTACCTCGGCCATGATACGCAAAACGTCTCTTTTCACTTCCACTCCCATTCTCAGACGTCCGAGTCTATGATGCAGCCTTCGCCTTCCAATCAAACTTACATGCCCGAGTCGCCTGGCTCTCATCAGACTGATCAATCTGATGCTGACATGATCACGGGACGTAACTCTCCACTGAGCATCCCAAATTCCATCAACTCTGAACCTCTATCTTCGAAGCTATCACCGATTAAATTGAGTAAGCAAAGCCGCATATTGGAGAATACTTTTTCCGGCCCGCGCAAACTTCGCTCGCAAAACCCGGGAACAGCGCGAAAAACGAAAGTGAAAGGAGTTGAGGAAAACGGGAGTGGCGGTGAAGAGTTGGAAACTGGAAACCCTCCTAACTCAGGTGGGATCGCTGTAGGGGGCCATATAAGCAGCGTACTACCAATCGGCCGCGAATCGAGTTTTAGACCGTAAGTTCACTTCTCCCAGCAGTTGGACGTTACTAAAAATCACCCTCCTTCCTCCTCATTTTAAATTTCTTTTCCTCCGATAATGTTTGATGGAATCTTCTTGCCAATCCTCCTCCGGATCGGAAATACCTCTTTTGATGCCGCTGGACCGACGTGGCTGCTCGTTGCGTCGTCTCTCTGGCTGCAAACATTTTTCATCAAATGATGCGGACGGACGACGCCACAATTGGCTTGATACTACCTCTGGCCTGGATCCAATCTTCAAATTTGAACCCCGGACCTGTTCCGATCACGGCACCCACGACCTTGACTTGATTATCGCCACTCTTTCATCATAGATCCGGCGCCTGTACGTATTGCAAGAGACTCAAGGTGCGAAATCCTAAGCTTTTTTATTCTCTTTCTACTCGCTCATCTGATCGATGGTTTGTTTCTATTTCGTTTGTCGCTTTCTTCCTCTTCTTTTCGTGGATCTTCTGCATTGTTGACTTCGCCGTCCTATCAATTTCTACAAATCTCCATCGATTCTTTGGTTCATATCGATTCTTGTGCCCCTCCTAATGGTATGCTGTACCCCGCGTTCCTCGTCGGACTCTGTCCAATTTCCATCTTCGAGGCCTTACAGATGAAATGTACTTTTCTGGAAGGCGAGAATACGTGTAAGAGGTGCAAACCTGGTGGGCGTGTTTGCATCGTCGAAGGCAGAAAGTTAAAGAAGGTACCCAGGTAAGTTTGGATTCTGTAGCCGTCATTTTCACAGCCGTCGATTCTTTTCAACTTTGACGCACCCATGTTGGTGAATCAACTGGCCTATCTGGGTGGTTTAGAGACGTCTCTGTGTTCTGTGCAGAATTGACGTTGCATCATTCTTCTTAAGAGGCTTTTAGACGGAGCTGTTTAGCCACCCTGTCTCGTATCTCGTCACTTTCCATTTTATCCGTCTTCTTATACTTACCGCGCCTTCTGTCATTCTAGCAGCCCTAAATATCTCATGGCACAGATTAAACAGAAGGATGCAATAATTGAGTCCCTTCTCAAACGGGTGAGTAGCTCATTTGACTCTTACATCGAGTGTGCATCGATAACCCACACATAGCTCCATCAACCATGCACTGCGACTCCTGTGAGCATTGCAGCACATCGAATGGCTACGTCACTCTATGATCAGGACAAGGATACCATCTCAGAGTGTATTGACGACATACAACTCGAAGCCCGCATTCGCTCAGCTGGTGGGTCAGATAGACTTCACGTATTCGAAGAACCTTATATACCACTGGTAGAGTCTGGCATGAAGGAGAATCTCACGCAGCGATCTAGACCAGTGGCTGCCCCAGGCGATGATGATAGCCAGTCAGTCGGAGGCGCGGATAATATTGTCGAAAAATCATTGTCTCTTCCGGATTCGAGCGCTCCTTTCGGCCTGATTGCGAACTTGAGCTTGAGCAACACAAAGTCAAAAGTGAAGGATCCGAAAGATATTGATGACGTTGAAATGCTGGAGGGGGACGAATTCGTACGTGGTCTCAATCTGATTCAGCTACTATATGCATACATTCATAATGGTTTAGGGTATCGCAAATGCAGCATACTTCATGCCAGGTTTGTCATGCTTTCTACAACCGTGCCGTGTTTATCTGGCATCTCAAATTGTAACTCAAGGTCCTGCCACTGACCTCAGCATACGTACAACACTAATTGAGCAGCATAGCCCTCCTGAGATTTTAGTTCATGGAGTGGTGACCCCTAAGGATGTCGATGACCTCTTTAAAATGTTTGTGACATCTTTATCTCTGCGTCTTGCTCATTCTTTTGATACATTGATAACAAACAGATTCTTTGACCACATCAACGTAAATATGTCTGCCGCATGTCTTGGCCCAAGTATTAATCATTCACAAGTCCTTCATCTCTCTTTTGGATCCCTATCTTCACACACCGGCATACGCCTTCGAGAGATGTCCCTCCCTCTTTACCGTTAGTGAGTAGCGCGAGCTGGTCGACGAAGAGGAAGGAGATTGATCACTCTCTAGTCTGTGCGGTTTCCTCAAGATACTATTCCAAGAAGCCAGAGATATACCCGATTGCCATGCATTTCGCCAGGCATTCAGCAACAAACGCTCTTAATCATGGCAGGAAGTCCGCGGAGCTCTGTCAGGCATATATCATAATGAGCCTTTATGCGCCACCAGCACGCAGATGGGAAGAAAATACAAGTTGGCTCTACACCGGGATGGCCATCAGGTAAATCCACCTCCACGTATACCTTGATTCAAAGATGTTAACATCTGGCATCTATCATTACTAGGATTGCCACCGATCTCAATTTGCATCAGGCTTCTACGTTAGAACCACAGAACGAGAGGCAAGAGAGAGAGATTCTAAATCTAACAAGGACGTGGTTGACTTGTTCTACCGTTGACCGATGGATGTCAATTCAACTTGGCAAGCCATCGTCTATCAAGGAGGATTGGTGCGCTTCAAATCGATCCTCCTGTCAACATCTAAGAGTTGGTTTCTAGTTTCACAATTGACGTAAAGGAGTGGTACAAAAAGGGCAAGTACAATCATCCTGTGAGGCTCCCCAATACCATGTGCTCCATGATTGATTAATACATGTTCTAGTATGATGTGCACCTATGCGCATACTCGGAACTTACGCGTATCATGGCCAAGTTCTATGACGAGATCTCAAGCAAGCTTTCTTCGCCGAACGGTCTCGACAAGGTATGTTTATGGCTCTCTGCACGTTTTGTCCGAACCCATTTCTCTAGATGGTCGATTTACGTTCAGCGCTTTTTCAACACGATGTTCGATTAACGATATATCAAGAAGAATGGACCAAACGCTTCTCCGATGATTCAGATCCTAATGGTAAGACTGAGACTTCTGAGGTCTCTGTATCACTCCCGACAGGATCACTCCAAGATAACGGTTGCACCTTTCGAAGTGGTCTGTTTCAAGTGTATGCACAGTCATTAGCTTGACAGTCCTGAGACTAACATACCACCAAAGCCTCGTGGCGTATTCGCGCCTTGTAATGTTTTCGTTTGCATTTCAGCAAACGTATAAACATGGTATCGAACCGGGCTCTCATGTGTATTTTGACAAGGTAAACATTATGTCGACTTTTCTTTGATGTACATAGTCCTCATGATTGAGCAGTGCCTGAATGCCGCCAAATCAGTCATACACCTTACGGTTGAAACTCTGGCCACTACAACATACTTGCGTTACGCTCCTGATGGTACTTTTTCAGCTCTCGGCATCCTGATTGTCAAATTCATATTTTGTTTGCAGAAGTTTTTATCTCTCCTTCTTTTGCCTCAGCTTTCCTTCTCAAAGTATGTCGTCAACTTCTCTTTTGAGATATATACTGGTGATTATTTATACAAACCCACCACTAGCTCCTGAAACCTGAGTTCTCCGACCACATAACAAGAAAACAGGAAACAGAAATACTTATACTCGTTAGACGCCTCGTTCAAACTCTAAGCTCTCCTGACATTACCGTTAATGATCGTCATACCCCAAAGCTGTACGCACGATTTCTTGCGAGCCTCCTGTCTCGACACCATGAAGCAAGTCTCCGCCCGTACACATTGCTGAACAATAACTCTTCATCTGAAATGCCGTTGGACGCTGGTGACATGCCTGCTACTTCAACCTTCTCAACTACGTCTTTACACAGTGCTAGCGGAGGTAACCAAATCCAAGATTTCGGTGACAATACTCCTTCCTTCCATTATGCAGGAGAGATGGACACAGACGACATTGGGGCAATTTGGGGTGGCATGTCTGACGAGGAGATATTTGCGACAATGCAGGAGTTGGAGAATGCAGCGTGGGGGAAAAGTACGACGATATCTGGGTAAGCCGAACTTTTTGATACAAGGTCGCCATTGAAGCAACAATGATGTCTAGGTTCCTGCGGCCGGATCCAGCGATCTTCGCAAATAGTTATCCACCGGCACCGAATCCTTCAGCACTATGGCAATGATGTTTTTTTTTTTCATCAGGATCATTGATTATCAATTAGAGTATTCTGGAAATACTGAAGTAGTAGACGATTGAACAGATTTGATTTACCTATAGTTATTATATTGATAATATGTATCTACCTTCCATAAAATAGCTCGATTCGACTTGCATTGGGTGCGCAGTACACCAAGACTCCATCAACCAAACAATATTGTTTCCCATATGTTATGCTGTAGCAGAATGTTGAATTGCTGTCCGATTCGGAGCTACAACCAAGACCTGTATTCTCTTTACCATCTCGGAGCACAGCTTGACGACCCTTTTCTGCAATCGAATCCAAATGAAAGTGAGAAAAACAGGCACAACGAGTATATTCGACGCGTCTTTCATCGAATCTAGAGGTTCTTGGCCACGCCCGAGGGTAATGATACAAGTTTCAGTGTAGGACGAAGTAAAAGATTTGTCATGGACAGCAACAAATGTCTGAGCATTGTTGCATTGAGTGTAGACAGACGACGCAGATGGATCACGGCGGTAATGAAACCACCACTCAAAGCCTGAATACAGCAGGCGAGAGGTTACACAAGGAATGAGTGGATATAGATTACGAAAAGCAGTCACAGTCTATAGAGCATCATTTTCGACGAGTTTGCCACAGATGATATACTTGTTCGAGAAATGTTCAATCCATCCTATTTGTTATATGAGCGAATGTCCATGATGATTATAACATCTACGAGCAAACCTTTCATGTTATCACTGGGGAGACCGTCGGTTAGTCAGCAAAAACCAGAGTGAAGAATGCAATTTATCCATACATTTCGTCTGGTTTAAGGTCTTCGAGCTTGTCAAGAGATTCGTCAACCGGAGTGAGCATTTCTGATAGAGGCAGGAAAGTAGAGGTCAGTGCTAAATAAATTTCCTTCGCCGTACGATATTTGAACACATACCGAGGTCGAAAGATTGTTTGGCCATTCCCCGCGAAGCATCCCTCCCAGCAAAATTACCATACATCCCATCTAGAGTGAATGAGCTTCCGGATTACAGAGAATATACCCCGATCACCCACTCGGGCCATAGAAATTCCGTCCAGCAGTGACATCGAACACAATGCCATTGATAGCGAGCAAAATCCTTCCCTCATCTTTGCCATTGAACGGTTCCAAAGTCTTCGGAGAGTAAGTCTTGAAGAGCACAGTCGGTGGATGAGACTTTGGCATCCATGAGTACCCTGACTTGAACTCGTGCGGGATGCTCTTGGGTCGCGAGATGGTTGGGAAGATGATACGCTGTACCGAATACAGGATGTACGCAAAGAGCGCAGTGTTGATTGGTGTTCCGAGGTTGAATGAGAAACCCATCCTGCTCAAGTAAACCGTAAGGTGTGAGGTTAGATCAGCAGACTAGCGCTGACGAGACTGGGGTGGGAAGGATCGCCACGTGAGCGCATGAGCCGTGGCCAAATATCTCAGTGCTGGACCACCTCTTGCGACTTTTTCTACATATACAATGAGTGCTGGACATCTTGGTGAATTCCCTCGAATTCCTGTACATATGCCCAATAATGATCACGATGATCAAGTTCCAATTTCGTCCTGATCACTTCCTCTGAATCAGGTTTATTCGACATCCTATCAGGGCAAGGTCTTCACAAAAACCATGTCTCATGTCTCCGCAATAAGGTCAAATGGGTCTTCCTGTGATCTCTGTGATGCCACTTCTCTGGGCTGTTGCTTCCTGTAGAGTACTGCCGGCTTTACAGCAGTGCCGAATGCCAACAAATCGAATCGTCCAGTGATGAACAGTCTCTTAACGGCGAATTGTTCCACGCTCGCTATGTTCAACGGGCCGTTTCTTGGACCAGGGTTCGAATGCAAAATGGTCTTATGTAACTGCAGGAACCACCGCGCTGACAATGACATAGCTATATCTGTGCTGGAGACTAACGGAGACTTGAGTCATTCGTTTTGACATATTGATCAGATTGAGGAAGATGGATACCTCTGTCATGTTGAACTTCTCTCTGCCTTCCATTCTGAAATTCGTGAAATCATTCGAAATAGGACAGCATTCAAGTTTCCCAAGGACTTGCAGATCTAGAGAAGATGATACACTCACTTAAACATGGTATTCGACCAGCACGACAATGCGTTTCATTATCGCAACATATCCGCAACTGTCTCGTGGACAGCGCAACTCTTTCAGTTTGTTATTGTACGTTCGGGCCGTTGTTATACATCGCCGATAGGCCTCGAGGCCTCGCTACATAGAATAACGCGTATCATCAAGGTAACGTACCTCAGGTTTTTGTCTGTTACGTTGATTGTGGCTACATATACTGCGCAGCAAACTTTCAACTGGCGATGATGAGTCGGCCGAGCCAGGTCAGCCAACTATTAGTTATCTGAGATCTACTCACTGCAAAGTAATTGGTCTGTTATTGGGAAATGTCTTGCGGATATATCGTAATTTCATGAATTACGGACCAATATATTTTGCGACGCACTTCCGACCTGCACCTTAACTGCGATGAGACGATATCTGGAGGCCCGATTAGGGATACCAGAAGACTGGCTACTGAATTGATTTCATTGAATGTAAGTATTATCAATAAATTCAACATACATATTGACGAAATGAGATGTAAAGCCATAGATCACCCAAAGAGACAAGAAAGCCTTTACTCAGGTATGCCTCGTTTCATCTCAGACCCTGAAGCCGCCTTATAAAATCCTTTCCGATCCCAGTACTGCGCCATGCTCACATCGACGTCCTTCTCCTTTCTCAATCTCTCGTTGGTCAGTACCGCTGCCCTAATAAACAACGTCCCATCAATTAATTCAGCACCCGGTAGCTCAGTGATTTTGAAATCCTCTTGCCCGGCATTCCTCGTCTCGTACAGCTCAGCGTAATGAGCAAGCGCACGTAATGTCTTCGGAAGATGGTCATCTGGTATGACAAGCGCTTCCGGGACGAGCTGGAACCACGGGTTTGGGCTACTGGCTTTCGGCGAATTTGCCTTTGGAAGTGCGTCCTTGTGCGGAGCAGGGAAGGGTGCGACAGGTCCGGGATTTGCGGATACGTGTGCGAAAAATCCTGAAATGTCGAATCCTGGCCTTCCGCGGCCAATCCACCATGTCAGGCAGACAGCAAAGTAGCTGCGAAGGAAAATTTCTTGAGACGCAGGCTTGAAGATTTCAATGAACTGGGAGAGGAAGAGAGCTGATGTAACGAGATGGATGCTGCGTCCAGGACTTGCATCAGTTTTTGTTGACAACAGGATGACACAAACTACTCACTGGAAAAAGTCACTGTTGAAGTCAGTGTCTCTGGACCACCCTGCCACGGCATAAATCAAAGTATTTGCATAAACCAACTCCTCAATTTTTCGTTCGGCTTCCTGAGGATCATCCTGATTGAACGTCCACATCCGTACATAGTCAATTATCGCGTCGGCGTACGTGCTCGTGATGTTGGAGTAAACGACGGCGTAATGCTCCGCGGGCGGAATCGCGTCAAAACGGGGATCCTTCAGAATTCTTGCGAGTATTGTCAATGCGTGAATGTTCACCTTTGGCGCAGGTGCTGCATTCTTGCCGAGACCCAGGAAACGCTGTGGGAGAGATGCAACGGGGGCTTGGTTCGCAGCCGTCCAGAATGAAGCGGGTATGACAGCCGATGAGCTCTTGAGATGGACAGAACCCCAAGCGAGACCTTGAGACCAAGTGAGTTCAAGACTTGTAGATGTGTTTGAAAGGATGCTCCTGCCTTCGGCCACTAATCCAGGTACATTGAACTCAAGACCGTACCCAACTTGGATCATGCTGTGGATAATTCCGTCCATGAATCTGTTGAGCATTTCTGGCTGTTCATCTTCTTTCTTTCCAGGAATGAAATTCGCTTTCTCTGAGACGACGTATTGCTCCACAGCATTTGCAACACCTTGCTTCTTAACAATTTCAGTGAAGAAGTCTAAGTATGCACTATAATATCTATGCGACTGGTCAGTTCTTTGTTTGACGCGCCATGGAGTCAGAGCCTACTCGTCGTCCCCAAGATGTTCGTTGAAGTTCGCAGCTGTGATCTTCTCGGGCGAATTGAACTTCGGCAGGAGGTACGCGCAATCGTGGTCATAGGAGGCTTGGATTATCTCCTCGTCTGCCCCCAACGCCCATAGCGCTAGCGCATAATGTACAGAATGACTTGTACACTTCCTTTAGCACTCCGAACAAACAATCATAGGACATCATGTTTACTTGTGTGGACGATAATCACGCATGAAAAACACATGCCATCTCTCCTGACTGTCCTTGATAATCCTTTGACAGACGGCCGTGGAGTGAGGTGTACTTCCTGGCCATAATCTCGGCGTTAGCTTCGAGCGGGAGATAGAAGGAGTAGGAAAGAGATCATCTATCGCCATTGGCTGGGACTATGAATGAAAAGTATGGCTTCTTTGATCAAGACGAGGATCTCTTATAGATCCATTCATCATCACGAGATCGTGGATCCCTGAAACATATCTAAGGCATGTTTCCACCTAGTGTGGGCAAAATCCAGAGGTATCAATACAATAACTGCTTCAATAGACCAGGCTGGTATGGAGGTGATGGAGTTCGTTAAAAAATGTCACATAGAATGAATGAATTGACTTGTGTGCAGCTCCAAGTATGAATATTTTCACCCATAAACATGTTTCAGCATCTCGAGTTTCTTTTCTCTTTTCGGAATAAAGTTCAGTAAGGCTTTGTACAAGGTCGTGAGACATGCATTTCTCCTTGGATCGGAGCCGGAGCAGGTCTAAGTATTGGTCATTATCTATGTAGATGTTTGAACAAGTTCTCGGCAGTGATCCATTGACGATTTCTGTATCTTATCGGACGGTGGAGGTGCACCTGAGCCACAGCAGGTTAATATGTAGCCTTAATGATCATTGATCATTTTACTCATCTGCAGCTATTGCCCATGGCGTGAGCCTTACAACGCACAGCACGACTAACATATGGGAGAAGCAGGAATGTCGGCCGAATATTCTTTGTTTTCCCGAACCTTGCCAATTATGTTGGCTGTTTTTGATGATCTCTCGCGCTGTCTTGGGGTGTGCTCCTTGAAGGTGTGTATTCCCAGCAATGTGTGAGGCGAGAGTCTTGAATGTGAGATAGAAGGCGATGAGTCTAGCATAGCTCTTAGCCAGTCAGTCTAAGGATCATTACTTATTTCCTATCCAGGAATTTATGTACATATCGAGTTGTCTCAATGACCACCTTTTCAGCGTGCAACACGTTCTCACTTCACGAGCGCACTCATGGCCTATCATGGTTCTTAAGTTTGAACCCGGGTACTTATCTAATGTCAAGTGACGCCAAAAGATTGACTACAGCATGAAAACGGGCATCCGCGCTGTCATAAGAACAGATTAAGGACGAATGGTCTCAGCATTTGACTTATCGTTCTGGACAAGTCTGGAGGAACATATCGATATCACGATGTTAGTCAATCATCCGCATCTAGGGAGCTCCACTCCAATTGTCCTTCCGGTCCTTCCGAGAACCATACCTTGCCACGAGGTAGGATGATGGTTTTGAGTGTTGGGCAAGAATGGTGCCAAATTTTAGCGATGGCTTGTTCTTCGTGTGGTTGTGCAACACGATCTGTAGCAGCCATGAATGTAATATACTGCATCATCACTGTTAAATGGATGCTAAAATGGAACAACCTGTCACATACTTGTAGTGATTTAAAGGGGGCAAGTGATGGTCCTAACGTTCGCAGTGACTCCTGTCGATCATTTAGTATTCTGTTCGATATTGACATGATCACATACTTACATTGGTGAACTCTGATAATAATATAACTACATGGAGTGCCTCTAAATGGGGAAAACGTGTTGCAAGCTCAGGTAAAAGGTAGTCTTGCACTGCCGGGTCGAAGCTCATTATACTGAGCCGCCGTAGTGGTGCTGAAGATAGAGAGAGGGATCTTAGAGATTCTAACGATGTTGAGGGGAAAAGGGCGATGGAAGCTGCCTGTACGGGGCGACCTTCGACAACAGAAGCAATTATACTCGGGCCGCCGTGGACGGTACGGAGGGACGCGAGTCTTGGAAGGGATGTGGGTAATAATTTAAAGGAGTTGTCTGTCACCTCCATACCAGTAAAGAAACCGAGGAACGAGGGCATAGTGTTGGCCCCATGGTGGTATCCGCGCAGCGTAAGGTCTGTCAAGGATGGCTGGGAGTCCAAATATTGTGCCAGGTGCGCATCACAGGGCATAGAGGTGGAAAAATAACGCAGGGTGAAGGAACAACCGTTAAGTATCCATATCTGGCTTCCTGTCCGTGGCAACTCGACCGAGAGGGCCGTCAGTCCCTTGAGCTTGGTCAATACACGATGTAACAGAGAATAAAGGTTGTGGGTAGGCTCCATTGTCGGGGACGACGCCCAATTAATTTCAAGTCTCCGTACTAACGGCTGTAATCGGGGTTCACGGTCGAGCTTCCGGAGCAGAGTGATGGATAGGATAGGTTCCAACTCTTCAATGGTGTGATAAAGGACTCGTGTCGCCACGTCGTTGAATACCCTACTAACTGTCAACGTTGGCAACAGTTCGTACTTCGAGAGAAACCGGAATATGGTGTCTAAGACCTCGACAGGAAGTAATGAGCGGGTAGCCTGTGGTACACCGGCCTTCGCACGCAAAACCGATGCAGGATCTAGATGGTTCGGCTTGAATAGCAAATTTTCTAGAGCCATTCCAGGATGCAGCGCTGGCTTGGTACAAATTGTCGTGATCACTGATGCAGGCCTATACTAAAGATCAGATCCTCGCTGCTTCAGGTGGTATTGATCAGCGCACCTTACATTGGTTACCCTGGTCTACCTTTTCCAAGACTGCCGCAACGTTCAAAGGAGTGAAATTTGACGGTGGCGAAAGATTAGGAGATGTTTGTTCCTTGTCCGACAAGCCCATTTGTCTCATTATCATTCAATGTTTGTTCGGTCGGGAGTGTGGTATGCTGCGATCCGAGTCGTGATTACTACACCATCCGCTCAGGCAGTAGCGCTGCACTCTTGAGGCCATCTTCCGATAAGATTTGCACTGACACATGCCGGCGTCACGAAGAGGGAGGTGTAAAGAGAAAATTATCTCACTAACGTATACATACTTAGGAATTGTGTTCGTGTCCGCGCACATCCCTTAGTCCTCCAACACGATGAGCAGTGAGGATGTCGAGTGCGGGTCGGCATCCTGGTCATCATCGTTTTGGTCCTACCTCACTTTGGATGTGGACCCGGCGCAGTCTACGGGTCCACTAACAGCATTCTGTTTCATGACAGGATACATGTACGTTGTCAACGCGTCTTTTCAGCCGTGGACAGGCCGATTGCTCAAGCATCACATGCAATCTCTAGAGATGTTATCTCTTTCTCATCTATCTTCGTCTGGTGCGGTTTTCAAACGGGAAATTTTGCCCAGGTGCGTTCCGAGAATATGTTATATAAACTAAGCTATCACCGACGCCTTTTCGTATATACACAGTTGGCGATAGCTCTTGCACGTCTCTTTGAGACCCGAAACGGATTTAGAGATACGACATTTCACAGAGCCGATCAGCAAGCTCTATGTTCGCTTCTTTCCTTTCAACTGGGTGCATCAGTTGGTCGCTTCGGCGACCGGGTAGGACCATTGAAGCGCACCTGGCTCATTGCCGGAACTCTCCTTCAAGCACTCCTCACCATGGCTTCGGCAGTAAGCCTGTGGAAAAGTGGAGAGCTCAGCATTGCCGATGCGAGGGATAATCCGAGCTGGAACAACGCGTTGTCCTTCGTTGCGCTTGCTTTCATGAGCGCGAGTCTTGGTGTCCAGGGCGTACTGGCTAAAAGATTAAACACCCAGTTTGGAACTACCAGTGCGTCGCTCTTCTTGTACTTATAAAATCCCTCTTTCATTGGCTGTTATTTCAGTCGTCCTGACGACCGTTTGGGTCGAACTCGTTTCCGACCCCCGTCTGTTCAAAATCTATGAAAAGGTAAAATCATGCGATCATAAGCTCTGTGCTGCCGTTGCGCTCTTCGTTGGTGCATTTGTGGGTCGCGCTCTCCTGAGTAAAATTGGTTCGCCTGCCACGTTGGGTATTGCAGTCGGGTTCCGTATACTTATTGCTCTTTCTTGGGTCTTTATTGGTGGTAAAAGCACCCCTTGAAGCCGGGTCGCTAGAATGTCCTTCTTTATCTACTCGTTTTGCCCGTTGTTTCGACCTATCCTGCATTTTTGGAAGGAGTACCACTGACACTGTGCGACGACATACTCACTAAATCTGTCATGTCAGAGTATTGGCCACGTTGCTAGTTGGTGAGCATTCGCTGGAAAATAGTAATAGATACATCCGCACTACATAGGTCCATAACAAGGTATAAAATATAGAGCGGTACCCACACATGTATATAATGATGTGATGGGAGATCAACGAAGGACCCTGATTAACAAATGAGTAAAACGAGTGAATGGCCGGTTGCGCTGGTGTGGGTCAAGATAATAAATGCAAGAAATAAAACCTCCGGTATGTAAATATATTGGGATCTTAATCTGAGCTCGTAGACGCCTTTTTCTCATCCTCGCTCCCGGTATCGGTCACGGGGGTCTTTTCATTCTCGTAATTCGAATCCGTGTCGCGCTTCTTACCGAGGATAACATCGCTGTGCAATGAATTAGCGTCGTTGATCGTACGGGAAAATATAGAAAAGAACATACATCCAACCAGGGTAAATCCTTCCTGGAGGAACGATCCATTCTTCCGACTCCTCGTAATAGTTGAATGGGATGATACGGTCATTGGAGACCTTGCGCAACGCCCAAGGGATGCCGTTGATGACCATGTAGGAGAGAATGCCGGCGATGACACCGTAAGCGATGCTACATGGCCAAAGAAATCAGAAATAAATGATACGAAGAGAAGAACACGTACTTATATGTCAGAGGAATGATGACAAGCGTGAGGAAAGCAGGCACAGCATCTCCGATATAATTCCAGTTGATCTCTTTGACGCTAAAATCACAATTAGCATCACGTTTCTAGATGAATGAACCATTCAGGACTTACTTGCGAATCATAAGAGATCCAACGATAACAAGTGCACCACCTGTTGCCCATCCCGGAATTGATGAAAAGATTGGCGCGAAGAAAACGGAAACGAAGAAGGCGAGGCCCGTGGTCATAGCGGTGAGACCGGTCTTGCCACCTTCCGAAATACCTGTAGCACTCTCGACGAAGGACGTCACGGGACTAGTACCCATGAGTGCACCCATGCTGATAGAGAAAGCATCGACGCAGTATGCGATGGTCGAGTTCTCGAAGTCCATCGTGACGGGGTTACGCAGGCCGGCGAACTTCGCCATGGAGTAAAGTGTACTGCATAGTTGTTGGTACGGAGTCAATAAAGTGAGGAATGATTCTTACCCAGTGGTGTCTACCTTCGATGTCAGTGACAGATCAAAAAAAGAAGCCATAAGACACACCAAGAATATCAACATAAAGGAACGTGACAAGTGCGTACCACACTCTTCCATTTTTGTAGTTAAACTAACAAGAAGCTGTTAGGAATTCTGATTTCCCAGGAAGTTTATCAACTCACGTCAATCGCGTGGCCGATCTTGTTGATAGGATGGAAAGTTACGACTTTCTTGAAGTAATCGAAAAGGGCATCACCAGCATCAGTGTAAGGAAAGTAGGTGACAGGTGTCGGACGGGGCCATGAAACGATTGACACAAGGAAGATGCCAATGAGGATGGCACCACGGATGCGGTAAAGCATCAGAATAGTAGTGAAAATGCTATGGAGCTAGCATCAATGACCTGCTCAAAAGGATTGAACTAATGGGCCTACCCTCCCAAGAAGATTCCGAGCCACATGGTGGGGCTACGAAGGACACCACCTGCGCAATAATTCGGCATGTCGGGAAGGAAGTCTACAGATGGGTCAGTGGCTGAGATAACTAAGTGAAGATCATGCGATACGTACTCTCTGGTTTACATCCACCAAGTCCAACGAGAGTAGCTGTGTCACCCCCGACAACGCCAAGACCGCTGGGAGCTGTTACGAGCATAATTAACGTCGGATATCATGAACAAAAATATAGTCTCACACAATCCGATAAACCTGCCAAATTTCTTCAATTCCACTTGCCTCTCGAGTTGTAGTAAAGCACTCACGCAATGAATAGACCAATACCGGCGCCGACGGCCAATACCAAAGACTGGGGCATAATACGTACGAGCCATTGACGAAGTCCGAGCAACGATAGAATGAAGAAAATCCATCTAGAGCGGTATCAGTACCAGCCGTTATAGCAAAGATGTGTGAAGTACCCCTCCAAGAAAACGGCAGCGAGTGCTTCGCCGAAAGTGATGAGGCCAGATCCGTGGAAGCCCACGACCGAGTAAGCGAACTATATCAGGAAGCATATTAATCTCTGAAGGGTTCACAATGAGCCCCAGCGGACAGATACATACGTAGGCATTGAGGCCGAGACCGGGTGCGAGGCCGACGGGAAGGTTGGCGAGGAGTCCCATAAGGAACGAGGCGAGCGCGGAAACGGCAGCTGTAGTGGTGATGAAGTCCACCCGTGTCTCTGCGACGCAGGCCAGGTAGGCGGTGTCGCTTACACATAGGTCATCGGAGGTACAGACACAGGGACCTCCTGAGTCGGAAAGGATAGAGGCGTTGACGGAGATCTAGGGCGGTTTGAGTGAATATGAACCAGATGACGGCAGCAGGAAAAGTTCACAATATAAGCCATTGCTGCCTGTATACGTTGATGAGATTAGATCCTGTAAACTCACTGACGCTCTGGACGTACCCATGTCGTAAGACCAGCACGAATTTCCGTCTGTCGTCCATCATGCATCAGGTTCAATGATCGTGATCAAAGTTGAAAATCATAACGCACGAGGAAGCGCGATCCAGTACGTTCATTAGTAGCTCCCGAACCCTCTAGCTTGAAGTAACGTCCGACAAAAGAGCTCGCGACCTTGGAACAGACGATAAGCATACCAAGCCCGAGGAGACCCCAATATTACACGTACACCGCTGTTGATGGCATGTACCAATCCAACCATGGTGATATGTACCACACGGGAAAAGTAAAGAACGGGGTGAAAAGGAATGAAGGACCAAAGGTTATAAGTAAAAGCTTGGTTTTTTTCGATTATATTATTTTTAGGCCGTTGAACCAGATCAATTTGCAGGAGATCGGAACAGCAGCCAGCTGGATCTCACCCATGTGTCGGCCCCTGCCGGCCCCCGGTCTTGCAAACGCTCCGATGGTCCGTTTCTTACGACTCCGACCACGTCTTCACCTGCCTTCCTTGGCGAGAGAGAGCTCTTAGACCGCCAACGTCGGGGGGATATTCTGCATCTTCGCAATTTTTGGCTGCCCAGTTGTTATTTTGGTTTTTTTTTTCACCTCGCTTGCCATATGTTTTGACATCTTGCGGGATCCCAATTCATTTCACATATCCTGAGTTGGAAAGAGGAATTGCTTTGTGCAGAGCTTCTGTACATCATGATGCCTGTCTCATAGACAGCGCCATTCAATCAAATCTTCTTTAGAACTTACTTATCACCGTTTATCCAAGTTATAAATTTGTGTCGATGTGTCCTTCTCCTGTAGTGTAAGTAATATTCTTCTCGACTCACTCCCCCATCACGGTATGTATGCTATCGCGGCTATTCTTTTGAGTGCCAGCTCCCGGTTCCATATTCAATATTCAGGCTTAGCGCTTACTATGCTCGGCGAAATAGCCCTCTGTAACCCTGGGGACACAACCATGCGGAGAATTTGGCTTCGATAGTACCATATGTAACAATGTGTGGTCTCACACAAGCATGACTTCTCCTATCACACACACAGAGTTTCAAAGTTTAACAGTCAGTACATCCCGCACCCCAACACAATGTCTAGCTCTTCGTGATCGTACCATGAATACCCACGTTGTCAATGTCTCTGTCAAGAACACATGCGTTGTTGAACTTCTCGTCAAATAGCTGTTTAAAATTTGTTTGTAGGTCCTTAGGGGGCCATCGGCATAACATACTTGCGGCCAGACAAGCTCTGGGCACTGGCAGTATGTATGCATGCACAGCTTCTTGATTTCGACCGAACTGACATGGCTTGAGGTCCTTACGAGTACTTCGAAGCCTTCGGGAGCTAAGCGCTAGCCAGGCAGTGGCGTTGATCCATATAGTAAGGAAGTATTTTTAGATAAATGATTCGATTAAGCTGGGGCAAGAAAACCCGAGATATTAATAAGTCATAGTCTTCAAGATGTAGCACAAGAACCGGTCGTAGAGTATTGGAAAGGAGCACAGATTCGGTAAATTCCAAGTCATGTTGAATTGTCATAATCGAACACGGGATTGATATAATATAGCTTTGAATTCACCGGATTGACCGTCGCCTTTGGCTGTATATTTCTGTATTATGAAAAGTGAGACAGAATTCGAATTCAATTGATGAGTCTTTGATTTATTGAGGCGGCTTCCTGCGTCTGGTCCGTTCTTGTTTGCTCTGATATCATTCGACCGGCTATGGAGACCATCAGAATTCTAGAATCTGTGTAGGCTCCTCCCGATTCGGGATACAACCTTCCATCTGCTCCCACAGTACAAGAGCAAGACAATACTAGCCACGTACTTCCTGGTCTTCACTCAGTCGGGATTCACTGTGCCAGCCGCGGACTCTAGACTGTGTAGCTCCGCACACCTTGGACTATCATGAATCTCAGGTCTGTCTTGTGGCTACTAAGTTGACGGCAGGAAGAATTTGAGCGGTTCACATCCCCGTCCTCGAAGCCCCGAAATGTCACCGTACCTTGACACCTTCGGTTTTAGGTGTATTTTCCGCCTGGCGTTCAATCTATAGCTATGAGACCTAGAGTTTCCTCGTGCTGTAGGTAAATCTTTAGTAGGCGAACATGCAGGCTCAGGGAACCGAACGAGGAGACGTCACCACACCATCTTCCATTTGAGAAGAGCAGAGCAACCGGAAACTTGTTCATCGACTCGACTCCGCCTAGAATGTTTTCTCAGGTTCCTTGTTGGAATCCACTTGAGATTGTATTCTTGGAACAGCCATTAATACCTTGCTCTAGTTTCGCCGGTCCGAATATGATTTCTGTAAATCCAAAACCAACTTTTAAGCATCGATCGGTCGGCCGGTCCGCATTTCTGCATCAACTCCTGAACGAGGTTTAAATTGGTGGCTCCTCTCGTTCAGGCAATCTGGTCTATTTACTTATCAATCTGGCCTTATGTCAGAGCTGGAAATATCGCTGAAGGGACTAGTATTGTGAAGGTTCTAACCTTATCTTGGGTATTCGATGACTGAGTAGATGCCACGGATTCTTCAGATTGACTATCGAGGATAGCCAATGCGTCTTGCATCCTTGATGATTTGTACGGATTGGACTAGCTTTCAGTCGAAGTGTTCGAAAATGCCGTGACTCCAAGTCGACCGTCAAACAGTACACCGAGTTTCTTTTCCCCATCAGATTCGCGTATCCTATCTTCAGAGTCATTATCGTTTCACCTACAGTCGCTTTATCATCGACATACTGACCTGTTCCTGATTTTTCACATAAAAACTGGAATAAAGTCGAAGTCAAGGTGCGTAATTGATGTGACGTACGTATGAGGTTTACATGTAGTGGCAACAATATCCAATGTTTCAACGGTCATACGCAGATTCATGTTCTGCGCCACTAATATGTGCCTTTGAGATGAGTCGATAGCATTGCGATCAATCATGAAGGAAGAAGGTAATGTTGCTACTCATCTATCATGATGTGAATAACAGTTCTCTCCTTGTGATGGCATAACATGTCTTGATTATCTCTCTTTCAGTTTCATGAGCGTTTTGATAACCAAATTTTCCGAGCAAGATGATCACACGAACCGTCCTCAGGTCCTCGGTCACTAATAAATAGCCCCTTCGACGTTGGTTTCATGATAAAAGAGTATGAGTATCATGATGTACGAATGCTGTCCAATTTTTCGAGTTGTCAGGAACACAGTTGTAGGCAATTCCTAAGACTGCTGATTTTGGAAAGCCTGCGAGCATAGACTACCCAGGTACTAGCCACCCTCAACGAAAAATGGCCAGTTGTGCAAAATAAGGTTTTACGTCTTCGGAGATTGCCGATACGACTGCCCACGTGCAGAGTGCTTGACTTCCAAGGTGAGGCTCTTCGACCCAACCACAACTGCGCCCTCCACGTAATCACACGGTTTTCCTACTCCTTTCCGCTACAAGACAAGTGCATACGATGAACAGATTTATCTATTAACAAGGCTTTCTTTTTTATCGATAGCGGTGAAAAGGACGAGTTCAATCTAGGTACGTTCTCTTGTACACGAGTGGGTTTCACATCCATTGCAAATTTGAGCTCCGAGCATGGACGAGGTGTTTAGTTTACTCTCTTTTTTCCCAACCCTTTTTACTGCAGCGATGCTGGTCTTTTCGTTTCTTTATTTTTTCTGGATTACGCAGACCCTCGTGGTGGTTTACCATCGTGCCCTCCACTTTGCACTGCTGTTAATGTGACAGGTGCGATGGTCTAAAACGAGCTTTTATCGATGTTCTCTAACCAATATCATAGATCCTGATGATTGGATCAGTAGATGAGACTGCAAGAGTAGTAAACGGTACGTCTCTTGTACAATCACCACTCGATGACTGCTTACATCTCACCTTCTCTCTAGCATGTATTCTGTACCTCGGGTTATACATCTGCCTTGTCTTTTCGATATACAGTAAAATTTAACCGGCTGCCTAAATCTTACGAGAATAGACCCGACATGTCAACTACTCCAGACTCGAAGGAGTCTCTTTAATTCGACTCAGAAGGGTGCGTTTTTTTCTAAACTGATTCAAGGCTCCGTTTTTAATTCTACCTTATAGGTCTACTCGGAAAATTGCCCTCAGTCTCGACAAAGAATAGTGCTTGGACTACCTCGACATGGCTCAGTCAATCTGTCTAATCTCTCCTCGTTTGCAGAGCTCTAGATCAGAAAACTCCATCGTAAACGCCTGAACAATCTGTCCCTTTCGACCGTGCCTGGGCATGACGCACGCTGTTCCTAGTGTACGTCACGAAAGTATGTGGAGCTACATATGTCCTATCTTAATATGTTTAGATCACTGATTTCTCATCCAGACGATGTTTCGGACTTTGTGAAGAACAGGATTTCGAAGCTTCTGCCGTGCGTTTGATGCTTGACAAGCTCTCGATTAATTTTCGATCAGGCCAATTTTTGCATCCATCAACAGACTCCGCACTTTCCTCCCTCTCCGTCATCTTCGCAAAAGTGCTCAAAGACTATTTGGTATGTATCTATGATACGTCGCGATCTGATTCTCACATTCACTCCCTTTTAGCCAATGTGCCTCCAATCCTGGGCCACGATTATGGGATGAGGATTGTCACTGCCGTCGCATAGGCAGCTCGTCTTCATTTAAGTATCCTTCTTGACGAAGATCCGTATCTCCGAAAGTATAACACACTGATACACAAAAATGGTATGTACTTCGTGGCGCAGCTGAAACCCCATTCCTCAGCCACTGACATATCACAGACGTCTGAGCAAGGTCTTTTGGAAAATGTCGAAGCGCCCGTATGGACAATGACAGATCCGCGTGAACACATCAATGGGGCATGTGTTTGTATTTGTGTGACAAACAAGATTCCGCTCACGTTGAATTTTCGGCCCGAATCAATTTTTCGGCCCAAATCCGAGCAAACGAGGCGGCCAACGCAGACGACGGCGAGCCACATCCCCAAGCCCCTCTAACTTATTCAACCTCCGGAAACTCTCCAGTTGCCTGCTTCATGATATGCCCCGAAATCTCCACACCGGCGCAACGTCTCGACCGCGCGCTAGGATCACCCAGAAGACCCGACTCAGGATCGTTCAAGGCGACGACCATGAGGCCGATGTTTTGCTTATTCCGGACGAGGATGAAGAGAAAAATCGCCTCACGAACCTTGTTGCCGGTGTCGACGCTGAGGACGCCAATGTAAGCCCCCTGCTGCCACTTTTCCTGCCACCTGGCCCCTCCTTTTTGGTGGCTGTGCGACCCGCGGATTGCTGACAAATGTGCTGACAAATATTTCCAAATTAGGAACATCACCTGCAAGCTGTTCTCTCTGCGCACTCCCATCAGACGCCTGTACCGTCACGATCAACGCGTGGGGCGACTGCTGGTGATAAGGCGCGCCACAATGCGCCACCTGCCGCTTATATCCCAACACCGGACTCGACCGGTGTCGTGGAAAACTATAAGGACCTCTACCCCACAGACCGATGGAACGACCCCGCATCATACCTTGCCTCATCTACGACTACTGAGGAGGCATGTAGCAGCGCTCTAACGGAAGGTTTCACGTACTACATGGACGAGCGCGACAAGGAGTGGCTCGACAAGAACAATGAGGAGGCCCGTGGCGAGGGTACCAGCGCTCAAGGGAGCGTGTCCTCAACCACGCGCACATCGTCACGGAGTGCAAAGGGCAAGGGCAAGGAGCCTGAAGCTTCACAAGCTCTTACCATTACAGAGGATGAATTTGAACTTGTAATGGGTCTGTATGAGAAGGTGACGCACGAAAAGACGGAGTATCTTCATCATGTGGGTAGTCTTTTTGGCCATGGAATAATTCTCTGATTTGGATCTAGGGACTCGAGCATGGGATGACTTTCCCTGCATTTCAGGAGTATCAGGAAACATTCTCGACTCCCTTGCCCCCGCCTACTTTCGCATCCTTCTCTGTTCCCTCATGGATTCCACCACCGCAAAGTCTTCTTCGAATAGCACGCGTTATCTATCCATACTGGAAAGAGAGACGATTAGAGCGCGGAGGACACCGTATTATACCTATCCTTAACGTGAGTTGGGCTCGGAGACTAATTACTATATCTGCTAATTGCTTGTTATTATCCAGTTTGACGAATCTGACACGCTCAACGAATCATATATCTGTTTCCGCCGACGCGAAATCAAGGCTGTCCGCAAGACTCGAGCACAACAAGCGCCTGCATCAGACAAACTTATTCGTCTGCAGGCCGAGTTGACCTATCCTCTGGAACTTGCAAAGTCTCTACTAGAACGAGAGACACGTAAAAGAGAAGTAACGCAGAGTTCACAACAAGTGTGGGAGAAGCGTATGGGACTCGTCGATCTCAAACGAAAATATCCTTCTATGGGAGACCGGGGCGATGAGGAGCTCCTTGTTGACAAGGAAAAGCCAAAGAAGACAGAGACTATGTATGTTGACATTCTTTATGCATGGCTGGCGATGCTGATTGCAAGGCTAGACGTCCTGCCAAGGTCAAGCCGGAGCCTGGGACGCCTCTTCGCGTTGTGGAGGTTGCTATCCGTCCTTCCGAGCGGACTTCCCTCATCAACGAAGCTGTCGAGACCGCACTCAACCGGCAGAAAGAAAGAGATCATCATTGGGAGGACCAGATTGACGTAAGTGTACACCTCATGGTTAAATAAGAAGGCCACGTCTGATCATGCTATAGAACCCTTACCAGACTCCGCTCGTTCCAATTGCCAACCGACTTTTTAAGTATATTCCTGTCAACTTCCAGCCCTCTGAAACCGATGGCAGGCCTATTCTGGAAGGCAGACGACAGCCTCGTGCGGTTCGCACTCGTGTTGGTCGTGGTGGTCGGATGCTAGTCGACAGACGAGACGCCATGCCGCGTTCTATCGTCGCTACAAGCCGTTCCTTGCTTTTTGGAAAGGACGAGGACGTGGAGATGGCTGATCCAGAGGAGGCAGAGAGGCAGAGCAGAGCAGCTACAAGATGGAAATTCGACAATGACGACGAGCCAGCAACCGGTCCTGATGGACAAGACGAGCAGAATAGAGTTCTTGTGGACGACTATTCGCCACGATACATGTCGCATATGATGACTTTCTTCGGCGAACTGGATCAGCAGAATCTGGTAACAGACCCTTCAATCCCGGTCGTCGTCGAGGGTCACCAGCGCATGGTCCTTCCGTTCAGGCTTGGCATGAATCCGAACCACCAAATACGCCGTCCTCAACGACCTCTCCCCAAAGGGTTCTCTCAACCTCTTGCGAAACCGCCTACTCCGGCTGGTGGCGCAGCAATCTCGTTACAACAACAGATAAAGATGCCGCCGCCACCTGGTGTGCCACAGATGCGCATATCGTCGAACGGAGGTATGCGTCCGCCATCTGTGGTACCACAGGGTTTGCAAGGTACCTCGGGCATGTCGCAAACTCCCACTCCTGTAACAAGTGTGGCGACACCCGTTCCTCATCCAATCACTGCGAATGGGTTTGGTCGCGCAGCAATGACAATGCCACATATTGGCGTTGGTGTCAACAGCGTTGGCGTTAACAACACTGCCACTGCAACCGCCTCTCCAGACGTCGCTGTCCCCGTCCTTGTATCACAACCTTCCGCGAACGGTGTAGCCCAGTGCCCAGGTGACCCAAGTCAGACGAATGAGCTTAAAGCTTCCGCTCACACCTCCCCTACTACCAACAATAATTCTCCTGCAAACACAAATGGGACGACTGTGCAGCAACAACAACATCTGGGCATGGTCACTCCGAATGGGTACCACCTGAACCCTTTGACAACGGCGCTTGCTAACAATGCGCAGTATTATCAGACTGGCATTGGTGGGCTAAGTGCGCAGCAAGTACGGGATATTAAGAATACGTTTGCAAACATGGGAACGCCGCCAACGTATATGCAGGTGCAAGTGCCTGGTCCGGGACCGCGAAGCTCAGTGTTTAGTAGTTAATTCTGGCGGACATTATAATGAACGTGGCGTAGGACGTCGCGTGTAGGTACACATACTTACGTTTACGATATCTTAGTCTTTGAACCTTCGGTAAAAACTCTCAACTCAACCTCTGTTATATAGTTTATGTACATCATGGTGATTTTTTTTTTTTTGGTAGATCGGTGCAGCAATTGCAGTCTCGAGAACTCACCAGCGACCTGAAGGCCTGAAGTCCTGACTTTACCCCACATTATGTACACTAGTCTGTGAGAACTTTTTGATATCGACTCGTGCGGACGTTCACCGAACTTGCTTCGACTTCTGCGTCTGACACTTCCTGACGAGTAGGCCATACCTCTCGCGGAATTCTGACTACAAATACGGAGTGAGCCTCACCTCTCAGCTCCGAC
Source organism: Termitomyces titanicus (assembly GCA_017657335.1). Classification (NCBI taxonomy): domain Eukaryota; kingdom Fungi; phylum Basidiomycota; class Agaricomycetes; order Agaricales; family Lyophyllaceae; genus Termitomyces; species Termitomyces titanicus. Next base: position 3,955 of record JAGGAX010008373.1, on the reverse strand, counting down.
GCCTGATCTGATAACGAACCAGATCATAGTGGCAGTGGCGGAAAGAAGGAATCGTAATATCTTCAGGACGTCGAGATATATCATTCTAGACTTGATGAGTTCAGCTGATATTGGTCGTGACCAAGAAACAGCTGGCAGAAGAGAGGAACAACACGGAATTTATCTCCGATATATGACCTTATGGTTTGAGAAAGAACGGCCGATAGAAGTCAGGACGTCGACCGCTATTCAGGTTGGTATGTATCCTCACCAGTTTCCACCGCCCCATCCGCATCCCCACTTGGAAGTCCTTTCGATATTCTTCTTCGCAGCGCTTAAGGCCTTGTTGTCAATTGCGGATTCTAGCTTCAATATTTGCTGGAATGAATGTCTTACGGCTGTAACAGTACTGAGTCGAGCGTCGTTCTAGAGTTCATACTACAGTTCTATTTCCCCTTGTCTCTCGCTAAGAAAGGTGGTGTCGTCGGGAATTAACTTGCGCATTATGATCTCACGCGCACGCATGTCAAGGAACTTTGTTCACAATACATTGAAAGAGTAATAATATCTCGTCAACAGAAGTCATCAGCAACCCGGTGGAATATTGGGAGGAGTGAGAATTGAAGGAGGGACAAGCTGCCCATGGTATCCCGTACATGCAATCTGTGACGCCCACTTTTCTTGAATCGCAGGCAACACCGTCCGTCCATTTATAACAAGATTCGTGTTTGGGATTGGCAGATTTGCGAATTTGACCGAATTGAAGATACCAGGATACGACCCGTTGAGCGCAATCTCACTGATGTTCGCAACTCGCGTCTTATCCCCCGTCTTTTTCCCAACGAAATCAAAGACATTGGCACCGATGTCCCACCGGCCTAACGTGTGCAGGTTCCAGTAACAGTACTGAGTCGAGCGTCGTTCTAGAGTTCATACTACAGTTCTATTTCCCCTTGTCTCTCGCTAAGAAAGGTGGTGTCGTCGGGAATTAACTTGCGCATTATGATCTCACGCGCACGCATGTCAAGGAACTTTGTTCACAATACATTGAAAGAGTAATAATATCTCGTCAACAGAAGTCATCAGCAACCCGGTGGAATATTGGGAGGAGTGAGAATTGAAGGAGGGACAAGCTGCCCATGGTATCCCGTACATGCAATCTGTGACGCCCACTTTTCTTGAATCGCAGGCAACACCGTCCGTCCATTTATAACAAGATTCGTGTTTGGGATTGGCAGATTTGCGAATTTGACCGAATTGAAGATACCAGGATACGACCCGTTGAGCGCAATCTCACTGATGTTCGCAACTCGCGTCTTATCCCCCGTCTTTTTCCCAACGAAATCAAAGACATTGGCACCGATGTCCCACCGGCCTAACGTGTGCAGGTTCCAGTTGGCTTCAACGGTGGCAATCGAAGAATAATGTGTATAGAAGGTGTCGTCAAGTGTCCCGACTAGCTTCTTGGGAATGGCACTTCCTAGAAGGATCGTAAAGACGCGATTAGGTCCAGTCATGATGGGGCCGTTTTCGTCGAAGCCTAAATCAAGGAATGAGATGCGCCCTAGGTAAAGTAGTATTGACACTGCTTACTCAGAATGATGAGAGTATTTTTGCCATTGAAGTTCGGATTATCCAGGAGTGGTTCAATAAACCCTCGTGCCCAAACGCCAGCAAATGTCACGCCCGTGTCATGCCCGTCGTTTGCTACAGGGTGTTCATGAACGATTACATACAATTAGATGGAGGTTAACATACTAATATTGGGAGTCATGAAAGACCATTGTGGTAAAGCATTGTGAGCCAGGTCCTGGTGGAACAGCGTGAAATTCTTGATGTTGGAGATTCGTTCCGGATTCGTGTTCACAGACCCAAAGATTACCAACGGGCTAGAGGAAAGGTCGAGAAAATCGTGTCAGAAAAATGTATCACCACACTTCTTGGAAAAGTCATTCACTTATGTCTTCGGACGTAATCGCTCTCGCCAGTTGCCGGATTCGTAGTCTGCAGGCCCGTGAATCCCGTAAATGGCATGTGTTCCTGGTATTCAGCCCAAGAGATGCCTTTGTCTTCCAGCAAATCCACAACACTTGAGACGTTCGTAGGAACGTTCAAGAGATCGTCATTGTCCATGCCGAAATAATCACCACCGACAGACTACGAAGAACGACAGATGAGTTGATAACAGCATCATAATTTTGAAACATCAGTCGTACTGCAACATAATTTGGCTCGGACGGATGGGTCAGTGCGAAGTAGTTGGTGAGGCCTATCCCTTTCTTCGCCAATGCTTGAAGATTGGCTGGAAATGATATAATATAATTAGTGTCTGTGCATGTTATATGCAAACATATATACTGACGATCAGCGAAGGCGAGATCAAAATCGGTATTTTCGAGCCAGATGGAGATTATCCTGTCGAAAACTTTACCCTTGACGATTTTCGTATGGGAGCTTGAGGTTTTGTGACCCTGGTCTTTTCCATTTTCTGCAGATGCCTCGAAGATGAAACATAAACGAATTGTAAAGGGAACGTGTACAAGATGAGTATGCCTACAAATGTGACCAAGATGATAGGATATAGTACAAGCAGGCCTGAGAGTAACATCGTTTCACCTTGGAAGGTGAAGGGTAAGCCGAGTGCCTTTTAAGCGCAGAGAATGTCATGGTCCATACGGGATATTGTGACAGTGAGAATCTGAGGTGCAGAATAGCATTGAACTCGAAGGCTTTACAACACATGATGCTTCCGCGTGATGCCATGCCCGAGTCAGAGAGTTCATATGTACAGCACGGATGATTCACCGATTATGGCAATCTAGAAGTAAACGTGCGTTGACCTCGGTGCCCTTTCCACGCGATAGGATCTTCGCACGACGAGCCATGGAGGGATGTAAGATCATGGGAAGGATGTCGCATAGAGATTAAAGTATGGATATCAAGAATAAGATATGGTGTGAGCCACACTGCCACACACAGGTGTCAGGAAGAGAGAGATAGTACAGGAAGACAGGACTTTCATAGGTGCCTATGGGGAAAATACATAGCTCAGGAATTTGGAATACTCGGAGTTTGACTTGAACGCGTGACAACTTGCCAGTGGATGATTTCCCGTAAGATCTGAAGACTTCCAGATTTTCTTCCGAATGTGTTTTGCCGGGATGCCGGCCGCGGCTGATGTCCCTGTTGTAAGCGAGAGATTTGGAATTTCTGAGCAACTTCAGATTTCTTCAGAAAGAATCAGAATACAAAATCTGGCGAGGCCTTGGCAGGCCTCAGGCCTCAGGACCCCTTGCCAGACTGCAAAAACATTAGAATGATAGAAATGTACTTCAATCCAACATTATCTCCAATCCAATAAATTGTGTGACTCCTTTTCATCCATTAACAAAAAAAATGGTCAAAAATCTGACCTGGAGAGGGATTTGAACCTAGCTGGTGGGCTGGAGGTCTGGAGGGACCTTGTACAATTTCCTGATGTATAGCCTAAGATGGCTGACTGTCCATGCTTCTATTCCCCAAATAGAACTGCATTCCTCAATACTGGGAGTCCATGGAGGAGAGAGACGATCTGTCTAACTCAATCTCATCAAGAACCTCTTGGATTCCAGCTCGATACCGACTGCTGTGGACTAAATTAAATAAATAAATAAAATAAAAAATAAGAAATAAAAAAGGAAGGCAAGGTAGTCAGGGAACCCTTTCCTTCCTGTGTAGTGTATGTTTCCTCAGTGTTAGACCTTGGGTGGAAAAAAGTGTGTTATAGCAATCTTTCAGTCCCATTTTGGCTAGTAAGTAAGTCCTTCTAGTTCAGCTTTGGACACAGCCTGAAGTAATATCTATCTTGATTGGCAATTCAAATATGAGTTTGTGTTCTTCAAATTCTTCAAGTCCATGGCCAAATATTGGTATGTCAATACAATTCATGGATCTATATAGCTTTTGTACATTGCATGAAATCTTATTGATATCTTTG
>JAGGAX010008372.1:17315-51589 GCA_017657335.1 Termitomyces titanicus | reverse complement strand
TGGCTTGAGATGCGACATTATATTAGGTAAACCTTGAGGAGGGCGCTGTGCGCCACGTTGCAGACTTACGAGAGGCTTGGGAGCTGCAATGGTGTATGCCAGTGCAGCCTTTTGAGGTAAATGGCACGCGTCGGCATCCATTTGGGAATACAAAGACCCTGTTGAACGGGCGACTCGATGAACAGCGCAGATGACAGAATCACACGCGGCGTTTAGGGTCCAACTACACGCCGGCAGTTCGTTTCTGCTCGTTGTCGGTCCGTAATAGAAGTCAAAGGAGTTCAAGAGTCAATCACCATTTCTATTGTCCGAGAAAGTTATGGCCGGCGTTGATGCTACAAACAAGATCACGTGCATGTATTATGTAACCTCCACGATCCGTCGAAATGGCTGTCACGTCAAGGGACGTGTATTGATTTCCTCAAGATAATCCAAATTCCTTTGGATGATTAGAAACGCGTGGAAACCCGTCGCGTGTGTTTTGGCTGTAGGTGGTCCAGCATACATCTACTATACGTCCAGGTCAGACCAGCATAAGACCTTTAACCTTCCTGTCAAGGTGAAAGGCGTCGACGGACGCCCAGAAATGACTACTCGCGCGATACCCCTTCTTCCAATGAAGCAGCTCGAATCCCGTATCAGAGAGAATGCTACAGAGAACACCCACTCTCGCCCCGGAGGTCTGATCTGGAACTTTGCAACAGCGGCTTTGTCCTCCAACGACCCCATAGAGGATGCAAACGCCCACCAAGTCATCCAAAGAGATGAATCAGATCCTTCTGCTCCAGGAGATTACCTTTTCTTTGCTGTCATGGATGGACATAGTGGAAGAGATACCTCACAGCTTCTCTCTCGTGTTCTCATCAAGGCCGTTGCTCTGGAGCTCTCGAATCTTATCACGGATCCGAAGGCACAGCCTAGCGCTGGAATTATGCAAAAAGTTTACTCATTCATAAAATCTTCACCTTCGCAAAATGCACAGGCTGCTCTGGACGTGCATCCGCTGCGAGTGTCGCGTGCCATCGAGAATGCTTTCACCAAGCTCGACACGGAGCTTATCAGCGCACCCATTCAGATCCTCGCAAACAATCTTGATGCTGAAGCACGGAAGAGCAAAATTATTCCTGACCTCAGTCAACATCCCCTCGCGCTTACCACCATGCTTCCAGCTATTTCAGGTATGCTTCTGCGTGCTTGAGTCAGTTAGGATCTCATCACCTAGTCCCAGGCAGCTGCGCCTTGATGGCGGTGTTTGACACGGTTCACAGGGACCTTTACGTTGCTTGTACAGGTGACAGCCGCGCTGTTGCTGGTGTTTGGGAAAAGACCGCGGATGGCAAAGGCCAATGGCGAGTGGAAGTCCTCAGCGAGGATCAAACTGGAAGGAATCCAAATGAGCACAAACGGTACCACTTCAGGCGTCGATCTCCTCCTCGCAGTTAGACTAATTCTTTTACAAAGGCTACAATCGGAACACCCCAAGGATGAAGCAGACTATGTCGTACGCGAGGGCCGGATATTAGGTGGATTAGAGCCTTCGCGAGCGTTCGGTGATGCTAGGTACAAGTGGCCTCGAGCAATACAGGAAACGTAAAGTCAATCTACTCTCTTCTTCGAGGCAGACCTAAATCGTTCCCGAAGACTAAGCCAGGCATTCCTGGTTGGTAATGGCCGACCATTACGCCCACCACCCACTTTGTTCAAGACACCCCCCTATGTTACCGCGCGACCTGTTGTGACCCACCGAAAATTTGACTTCCTATCTAATCCGGAGAGTGATGCACCTGGTACTCCTCGGTTTCTCGTTTTGGCTACAGATGGTTTATGGGATGAGCTCAGGTGTGCATAACGTGCTTCTTTGTTGCTCGTCCGTCGTGCTTGAGGATTTACTTCTAGCTCGGAAGACGTCGTTAGCCTAGTTGGGGGACATCTTGCTGGTTTGAAAGGAACTATTCCCAAGTCTGACCTACCCGCCATTGTGCCGACCTCGACTGGATATCTAGGTATCGATGGTAAACGCAAGAGGAAAGAGGATACCTCTGGCTCATGGGCGTTTGTCGACGAAAATGTCAGTGCACATTTGATTAGGAATGCATTCGGTGGTGGTGATGAGACCCGTCTACGCCGATTGTTGAGCATCCCTGCACCGTATTCCAGGCGGTATAGGGACGATATCACTGTGACTGTTGTGTGGTGGGAGGACGGAAAGGAAGACGCCGCCAAAGTCACCACCATCAAGTCCAAGTTGTAACCCTAGTGTTATATTTACATCTGCATGTAGAGTGCACAAGTCATCAATAATATTACTATTAATGTTACAACACTGATCAAGTTCATAACTAACAGTCTCACACTGCAATCCGTCTAAGTATTGTATCAAAGGGGTCGTGGTTTCTTTCCATGTTTTCCCAGACCAGAAAAAGGGTTCAAATTCGCACCACGGTGGCCACTCGTAAGAATCTGTAGCTTCGACCCCTTCTTGCGGGACCTGGAGTTGTCGTTGACATGGTCCTTTCGCTTCTTCGAGTGACCTGAGCTGTAGAAAACGGCTGGGGATATGGGTGACGATGAGGATGGGTGTGAGGATGGAGGCTGAGGAGGTGGGGAAGACGCTTCTGGAGTCGACTTCTGGACCTCTGGTTGATCATCGTCATTGTGATCGTCCTCGTTGGCCGAAGCATACTCCTCGAGGCTTGATAACGATGCTTTTGCCTTCTGGCCCGCGACAGCAGCGATTCTCTTCTTCAGAAACTCTCCCTGGGGGTCCCCCTCGCTCATCTTCTGCCGCTTAGGCTCCGACCCGCCGGCTTCCAGCGTTGGCGATGGGAGCAGAGGACCAATGAAGGGTGCTGAAACCTTTGTGCCTATATCCTCATCTACTCCATCTCTCTCCTTCCGCTTCTTCATACCAGCGATGAGGCGAGGTTGAATTGATGGTTGTGGCGTTGTTGAATTGACCGCTGCCTCTAAACCTTGTCCCTTTTTCCTGATATAGAACAGCATGTATGCATTTTTCTTGTGGGGGGAAGACCCAGTGGGAGAGACAGACTCGTCGTTCATCTCCCACCAACGGCCGTCTTTACTTTTGACGAAGGCGTAATAGTGCCCTGAGTTAGGACCGCTGCCGGCATGACAGATGACACCATATAGCGAGTACGTCGGCCCAAAGTGGCCCTCACTCATGTAGGGCTGCAATGAAACGTCTTCATCATAGTGAACATGGTGGGGTATTTTTCTCCCCATCGGAGAGAATCTTTTCAAATGGATTGTGAGAACGAGCGGCGCTTCATGGATTGTGAACCTCTTATCCGCGTTGACGTGCTTCTTGCACCTATAAACACGTTCATAAGCACCTCCCGACCTTGAGGGTCCTGACACTTACTTTTCACATTTGTATTTATCTGCACCTTTAAGATGGTCTACAGCCACAAACTTCTTCAGAGCATCCTTCAGGACGTCCTGCCGATGGATGTCAACGCTAATGTCTAAAACTCGGTCGAAAGTGTCGCTGTTATGCCCGCAGCTCAAGCACGTCACCCGGGAGCGCAATCGACCTCCAAAAATCTGATGAACCCATGTTGTCTCTGCAATTTTCGGATCTATTTTTCTAAAATACGATGAGAAGAACTACAAATTGAGAGGATAGCGTGAACATACGGGGGGTGTTCAGCCAAGCACGATTTTTGCAGCGCATCAATCGCATACCGAAGGAATTCGTGCGAGTCCTCTTGTCTGCCTCTCTTTAGGTGTTTGGCAATAACTGATGAAAGATGTGAGTTAATCACATATTGTGATGGGAAAGCCAAACTGACTCGGTAACTTATTAGTGATCATTGTTGGGGCAAAGGCCCTTCCGCCTTTATGAGCTTCGATCATGGCACGCTTCATGCTACATGACATGCAAAACCCCTTTGAAAATACCTTACCTGGAAAACAAGACTATCAGAAATGTTAGTAGTGGACATGACGAAAACAACCCACAAGGATCTTTATGTGCAGCTAAGACTCGTAACAAAGGTGGCGTATGTAGCAGACATTGCAGGGCACTGTTCAGGAAGCAGGTATTGCCATTGTTGTAGAGACCTGTACCACGATTTAAGCCGTCTGGCCAAGAAACGTCAATCCCGCCACTGTGCAGGGAGTTGGGTTTCGTATTAGGTGTAGAAGCGCCCACGACGGCTGCTGGAGCCGTAAGTGATTGCTTGGGTGGTTCTGGGCGCTTTAGACAGTGCTCAATCGCCAGAAAGGTCGAGCTCATAAGAAGAACACACCTCAGGTTTGGAGGCCTTGGGGGAGGCGTTGATCGGCTCGTATTTCCCAGGGGGTACAGCCAACGCGCCAGAAGATGAACCTTCTACGAATTCAACAGGAGGTGGAAGTAAGCTATTGAAAGCGTCTTTGTCACGCGCTGGACGGTACTGGAGGGGAGCGTCGTCGGATACATGGGAGGTGGTGAAAACAGGCGCGGCAGGGAGGAGTGGCGATGCGAGCATGATGAGCTGTACGCGTGCGGATACAACGCTGGAGAAGATCAGACGCAGGCGCCGCGTCAAACAGCGACGAGAGAGGACGAGCAACGTAGGCAGCGGAGAGGACGTACAAGAGAGCAATTTGCAAATATTTTATCGGCGTTCGCTCGCTGACTGTTTGTTTCTGATGGCCGGCTATTGCCACCATTGTTTTCCTGATCCATGGTCTCATTACCCATCAATATTCATCTTCAAGTCAATGTAAAGTCCCTTTCTTATTAGGCAGGATTAAAATAATGAAACAGGTATAGATGCTTCATGAGTCCTGGGTATAACTGTCCTGAATACAGAATAATCGAGTCGTAACGGTGATTTTATCTTGAATACACTAGAGATAGGATACTTCGAAAGTGGGATATATAATGACCATGAAGTCGTTAAGAATACGTAAAGGGTGCCAGACCAAGGACATGGAGAACAAAACGCCGTATCTCAAACACGAACGCCATCGAATTCTTCGTGAAATGGTGCGAAGATGGACGCTTCGAAATCCCACTCGGCCGTTGATTTCTGTCCATCGCTATGTACTGTAAAGGGTATCGGGTCGAAGACCAAAGGTGCAGGACTTGGCGTGGATGGCCTAGAGGAGGATGTAATATACCCCCGCATGTCTTGGTCAAGACACAAGAGGTTCTGCTGGGGCGGTGACGGGGAAGGAGAAACAGAGTCGCTGAGGCCTGGGTTTGACAGAGGCGAGTCCATAAAATTGGCCCCGGTGTAGCGCGGCGAAAGTGGGTCAAAGGTTAATAGCCCCTCAGTAGGAAGGACAGGAGGTGGCGTAGGAATATCGATGGTGAAAAGGCCGGTACCTTCGGGGAGAACAGGTAGTTCTATAGGTCCCTGATGCCAGCTCCCGTCGACAGGGTACATGGGCCCTTGAACCCCAGTAAGCTCGGGAACGGGGTGCAATATCAGCCCGTTGGGTCCGTCGTCTGTCGTCGTTTGTCAACGCCTGAACGAGTTATGGCGACAGGAAAATACATACCTTGACGATAGAATCCGTCAGCGCAAAGAACAATGTCCAGCGGCAGGCCAGGAGCTGCTTGGGCCACAAATGGATCGGACGGTTGTGCTTGAGCACCCTTGGTAGACTTCCTCTGATAAGGCGCTAGACGAGGAAGAAGAGCAGGAGCGAGAGCGTCAATATTAATGTTCTCGGGGTTGATGCTGTGCTTTCTCAAGTGCTGGATGAATGCCGAACGACGTTTGATGCTGCGAAATCGGGATGAGGATGAACACAGCATGAAATTCCGACTCGAAAAATTCACCTTGACTTGCAATGAGGTGCAGGGCAGCGATATGCACCAATAGTTCTGTGCGTCTCTTTGCAGTGGCGCGCCCGGGAGGATGGATCACCAAAAACGGCTTTGCAGCCATCTATTTCGCAGGCGTAAGGTTTGACTCTGGTGCTAGACGACCGCGTGAGCAAATTGATAGGGCGGCGAATGGCAAGAAAAGTAACATACTGGATGTTCTTGTGTGTTTTAAGTCCAGAGTACTGGGAAAAACACTTTCCGCACTCGCTGCACTTATGCGGTCTAATTGGAATCCTTAAAAAACGGGATAATTCGACGGTTAAAAAATCGTACCTATAGCCAGCATGTATATTAACATGTCGAGTAAGGTCCCCGCGACGGGAGAAGCTCTTGAAGCAGGTCGTACAAGTGTGCTGGGAACCGCTTTTCAGCACATTGAAATAGGTCAGGAGACGGGAAAAACGCGAACCAATTCCGAAGGCATTTCGCAGAAATAATTCGATAGTAGGTAAGATAAATTATATTAGCGGCTGTCCTGCAACGCTGAGAAGTAGAAGAAAGGGTTCGATAGATAGGGGGAAGATGGAGAGGAAGACTGGACCAAGTGGACAACCTCTCATTTCCAAGGCGCCTCTTTTTAAACATACCATCCGTAGCCACGCCAAAGTAGTTTTACACAAAGGCGGCAAACGAAAGACGCGCGCTTATTGTCTCGTTGATAGACGGCAAGGACGATTGGTCGAGGATACCCCAGAAAGGCAACTGGCCGCTACCATTTATCAGAGATCACACCTCTGATCACAGACGCCTTTGTTTTCGTTCCTTTCGTCCTCCAAAAGCGTCGTGAATTTCAAACAAAAACCTAAATTGCTCATCATGCATAAAAAGATCTCCGACAAAGACATACCGATCTTGTGTACTCCACGTGGCTCACAAAAACGACCGAATCATCCAAGTGATAGGCGCATCCATTAGCAAACAAAAATTACTCTCTAGACGCGTACCTATGTGATATGTAAAAGGGTACAACAGAGCAGATGAGGTGGAGGGAGAGGGGAATGCCCGTGCATACGGTAGTGGTGTCACAAAGAAAATGTGGTGCAATAGCTCGGACTTGTCCTCATATTCCGAGGCCTGGCCCCTGAATCTTTTTCGTTATTCTCTCTTCCATCCATGGCGCAATTGCCAATAAATCTACCCATGTGAAGGATGCATACTGATTCCGTCCGGGTCCGACGACGAGGCCGAGATCTTGCAGTGGATGCCAATCGCCAGACAGGTCATGGGTGTGCGGGCCGACGAGCTGGGCTATGATCCTTCGGACGTCCAAGGTAAGCTTGTTGAAGGGAAACGGCCGAAACGTCGATGTTTCAAGACTTACATCAAGCCCCCGACCCATTGAAGACCTTCTTCCTCAATTTCACCTTCCTCTAGCCACCGTTTATCACCGCCTCCGGGAGTATAATAAGGGTAGTTGGCATGAGATACAGCAGGAAGAGGATGTGATAGTCGTGTGTAGGTCTCGGGAGGTGGAACATATGCTAGAAACACTGCATGTCATCTAAAGGTAAACGTATCAGAATTGGCTAGCCTACTATACGCGGGCGTGGTCAAATTATGGATTGGGTAAACACCATGATCCTCGACTAGAGTGCTCATACTGGAGACGGAATATCTCTGTGATGTCTCCTCCAGATAGTTTGGACCGATGCCAGGAGGATGTAAAAACAGATGAGCATTGGGGTTGACTGTCAAGGCACTGCGAGGCCGATTCAAAGTTCCCAAGGCGAGGACACGAACATCTGCGAATTCAACAATCAGCTACCTAATATTAGTATAACCACCTTTTGACGACGATTTCGTCGACAAACCCTTATCCGAGTCTCAAGGTGGGCTAGATTACTTTGAAGTCTATGTAGGAAATGATAAGGGCGAAGCCCGGTGTCGACTTTCTGAACGCACTTCATCTCATTGAATATGACGAGGGGGTTGAAGCTGCGAGAGGATATTTCAAGTTCATTGGCAGAACCATTGCGATTAAGGACGATGTATCTGCGAAGATAAGGGGTTGTGATTGCCAGATGACAAATTAGTACCGACTTAGTCCACGCCTCATCCACGGTGCACGAGGTCTCTGTACGATGGGAAACACGGTGCAACAACCTGACAAAAACAGTTTTCAAAAGAGCGAGTCAACGTACATTGACAGGGACTGACTTCAAGTAAGCCTTTTTCCATGTCCCATCCTTTTTCCATTTTCGCCATCCTGGAAGAAAGCGTCTATTGAAACACTCTTCCCATTCTTCAGACTTGAGGTTGGGCAAGGTAGCTTCATAAAGCATAAAAGATGGAGAAGCGAGTGCTAATATTTCAATCCAATTCTGTCTGGGAACTGTGGAACGAACGCTCAAAGTCTTGAGAGAGCTCTCATAATTGTCTGAACACAGCACACGCAAGATGGGACGACGCCAGGGGTTCAACGAGGGATCAGAAGCGATGTCTCGAAGGCGCCTGGACAACGTCGATATTATGATAAGCGATTCTAGGTCGAGCTCGCCGAGGATATCAGCAATGAGGTCAACAGGGAGAGATTGAAAGTGCATGTTCTTCTTAAGCGCTCGTCCGAGTCGCAGACAAAGAAATAAACGTGGGATGCTCACACACTCGGCAAATAGCGCCACGCGGCCGTCGGCAGTCCCTCCGATTTCCGATCACCCCTGCCTTTCTCTCGAAAAGTCGGAGATCCCGAGGATTCTCGCACTTATCTCGCATACTTATCTGGTTAAGTGAAGCCGCATGCTGCGCACATACTTAGCTATAATTCACGCGCCACTGCTCCCTGATTTTCATTCATTGCAACTCCACTTGTCAACGATGAACGTAAACAATTCATCAAACAGCTTGTGTCATGAATTGTCAAAAGAGCTGTGACGCTTCATTTCTGCTGTAAGCTCTTACTCTGAAGTCTAGGGCACTGGACAGCCCAAAACATGATCATGAAGGTCCCACGGGCATGGAACTGTACGTGACATTGACGATCAGACAGGCGGATGGATAGACCACAGCAAAAGCATCAGTGCCCCGAAAACGGACTGTACTATGGAATTCTATTTTTGGCTGAATTTAACTATGGCTTCGACTTCGGATGTTGGAAACGGTGGGCTGGACCTATTCGGCCTGTTTACATACGCCTCTTTACTCTTTCCCACTTCCTCCCATGTACCTAGGAGACCCGTCCCCTCCCTCGACGCCTAGTCGCAGTCTACTTCGTCTCTCGCCTCCGAGTCCTTCATTTCTCTCACCATCTCCTTCTACAGGCAAGCTTTTCAGGGAAAGCTGGGTTAGTTTCTTCCTTATCGTGCTTACCCACCTAATTTCACAGTCCGTTAGAATGGGTCTGACACCCCATACTCTTTCGACGGCTCGCGACTAAGTTCGCTCAGCGAGAAAGTGAGCAGCACGTGGTCCAGGCATTTTGCGCGACCAACCACTTTCTCTAGTACTCTCTTGCACCCGATCCACGTCAGTGGGGTGCAGATCTGTCGACTGACCTCGTGGAAGCAGACGATGACATTCACAATCCTGACTACCACTTTGACCAGTCAAAACGCTATGATCTTTCGTTCTCGCGGAGAGGAATGGCCAACCTCGGGTGTCTCAGTATGCTCATCTTTGGATTTGTTTTGCTTTTGTAAGTCTTCCCTACTTGTTCGTTGGCATCAGCTTACTTCATGACCAGTATTGGGTACCCGGTTATTTCTTACTTTCGAAAATTGGAAAAGATGCGGTCGGCGTACAATCTGAGTGGTCTCAATGCGACGGGGCAGGTGTGTATTTGACCATCATTTTTCTTTCAAGATTGACGGACAGCATAACCTGGATTGGTAGGTACCATCAATGGGGAATTTTGGTCTGATAGACGATGAGACGCCAAAAGACGCATACTTTCGCGAATCTCGACGGGATGGTTCCCGAATGCAACTCATATTCTCTGATGAGTTCAACACAGATGGTCGGTCATTCTATCCTGGGGATGATCCTTACTGGGAGGCAGCTGATCTTCACTACTGGGTACGACAACTACTCGTATTTGATGATCCATACCATACGATTAATTGATACATTCACACAGCCAACAAACAATTTGGAGTGGTATGACCCTGCTGCGGTCACGACAGAGAATGGGTCACTTGTCATCACATTCTCTCAGATGCAGACACATAATTTAAACTATCAAGGAGGTACGTCGTAGCCTAGATATTCTGATTCAAGACATCACGAACTGCCATCTGAAGGCATGATATCAACATGGTGAGTCACTGGCTTATTTCTCCGCCGGCGTGAACTGAAAGCCATCTAGGAACAAATTTTGTTTCACCGGGGGGTATATCGAAGTATCCGCAATGCTCCCTGGCATCAATAATGTTGTGGGAATGTGGCCGGCTGTATGGACCATGGGAAACCTCGGAAGAGCAGGATATGGAGCCAGTCTTGAGGGAATGGTTTGTTTTCACCATGTCTCCGATGCTTTTGTCTTCTGATACAATACTAGTGGCCTTATTCGTACGATACGTGTGACATTGGCACAGTACCCGCTCAAGTCCTCAATGGCCAGCCATATGCTGCCACGATTGATGGAGATCCAAGCTATAACGACGCGCTCTCGGTCCTCCCCGGGCAGCGGCTATCCAGATGCACTTGTCCAGACGACACTACGCACCCTGGGCCGAAGCACGATGATGGAACATTCGTTGGACGCGCCGCACCGGAAATCGATGTCTTTGAAGCTCAGGTACGCTTAAAATGTAACTTCGACCCTGTAGTTTGCCGATGCTTAACCTCGAGGCCTTTGACAGGTTACAGGGAAGCCACTCAGGGGGCAAGTCTCGCAATCAGCTCAGTTTGCGGTATGCGCTTATCTTTTTATTCGGTGCTTCTTCGCTTTCTCACAATTACCTTGCACGTTCATTGTCGATGGTAGCCCTTTAATCGTGCTTGGATTTGGCAGAATACTTCGGACAATATGATTGTACCGAACCCGGCTATATCGCACCTCAATTCTTTCCTGGGCAGCGCAACCCAGCAAGCGACTTCTGTTGTTACTGACACGAGCCAAAAATGTTACGAGTTGAATGATCGTTGTTATTCTGTCTATGGTTTCGAGGTGAGTGGCGAAGACAATATTAGATCTGTACTTAGCCATGATGTCCAGTACAAACCGGGTTATGATGACGCAGTGAGTAATATACAGAATTTTTTGGTGCTCAAGCTGAAGGCTTTTAGTACATTACTTGGATATCAGAAAATGTGACCGCATGGACATTGAACGCTCCTGGTGTGGGTCCTGACCCATCTGTGGAAATTTCTGCAAGATCAATACCTCAAGAGCCTATGGTGGGTCATTTGCAACTTGTTTGAGTGTTCACCCTCAAAGTTTGAGCAATAGTACCTCATAATCAACCTGGGCATGTCAAGAAACTTTGGGTACATCGACTTTGAACATCTAACCTTTCCCAATCATCTGCGGATAGACTACATCCGTGTCTATCAACCGATGCATGCCATCAATATCGGTTGTAATCCGCGAGACTTCCCGACAGAAGACTACATAAATGCGTAAGCGTGGCGTTGTCATCTTGAGCACTTAAATTGACAAGCTCCCTTTTCTTCAGCCACATTGAAGCGTACACAAATCCCAATCTCACTACATGGCGAGGTGACTATGGACAACCTTTCCCCCAAAATTCTTTCATTCAACCTTGTTGACGGGTCATCTACTTACATTTATTGGCCGATTCGTATTGGACGCTGTCGGACGCTTTTCAACCTTGCCATTTGCACTGCTCACGATCTCTAACGCCATATGCTAGTCTGCTATACTAGGCTGCACAACCGCCATACGTACGCTACACAACACCATACCCAGATCTGTTGCATCTCTCGGTATCTAATTATATTTATTATATCAAAAATGAAAACCAGATTCTGAACTTGGCTGGCCCAAGGATGTCTACCTATTACATGTGCAAGTCCTCTATTTCCCAAAAGATGTCCCTCCGAGATACAACAATATGCAAGATATCACAACAAGGCTATATAGCTATGGGTTGAACCCAACCCTTTTTCACAGCGTATGCAACAACTTCGCCAGCACATGCTGGACCAGATGGTGGCGCAACAGCAGACGCCATGGCTTTCTTCCTCCCTTTGCCCTTGACTTTCGGCATAAAAGGGGCAACACAAGTTCGGAGCCACTCTTCAATATCCATGAGGCAACCATAGCAGTCTCTCTCCGTAAAGGCCGCGATGTCCGTAGTCGGAGATAGTGGAGATGTTCGTGATGCTGCAGGTGCTCTCAAACGCTTCCCTTTCATAAGTTTTACAGCCAGATAATGAAGCCACTGATCAAAGACGTTTCAACGGAGCCGCTCGTGTAATACTTCGAAACTCGAAAGGGACCTACCATGACATTTGTGAGAGGTTTGAATCCCTCCCAAGCACCTCCGTTGTGTTCCTTCATCATACGATACACATCAAATTGATAGTCCCCTTCGCCCATGAATACCTCTTCTTCAAATGGAGTCCAATGAATCATTTCCCCACCGTCTCCATCACCGGCATCCATCCTAGAAAGGCCCAAATCGATCAGAGTAGCGCGTACTCCATGAACCGGATCGTCCATGTACACGCGCGATGCTTTCGAGTCTGATCGCACATTCTGATTTTGTGCTTGAAGCGGAAGCGTGTCTGCCATCGAAAGGTCTTTTACTAATATTTGACCGAGATGAAGGTCGCGATGCTTGAAAGCCACACACGATTGTAAACAAGTCGCCGAAGGAACTGGTATGGTAAGGTGCTTACCTCGAATGAAACCAATTGTTCGGCATGTGCTAGGGATTTTGCTACTTGCCAGAAGATGCTGCACGCCTGCCGCCAGCCCATCTTGTTGGGATGTACGAATTTGTATGCCTCGAGGTCAGGACCGCCGTTAGGAAGGACAATGATCGCGTACACTTGGGACACGAGGAATTTGTCTGGCAGTTTTTTCAATAAACGAATACTAGAAGATATATAGTATTGACGTACCAGGCCTCACACTCTCGGAGCCTCTGTTTGCGTGGTATTCATCCCACAGGCGTAATAGAACCTCGGGGTACTTGCCCCGAACCACATAGGTCTTGAGAAGCTTTACAAATCCATCGCAAACTTGCCCCATTGCTTCAGTGACTATGATCTCCTTCAGGACATCCTTTGCATCAGTCGGTGCCGGAACATCATCTTCCGTGTCCTCGGCACTCCCTGGAGTAATGATGCCTATATCGGATCCTTCCCTCAAGGGAATGACTTTCAAGACGACATCTCCAATCCCAAACACTTCTGAATAGCTTGCTTCACCGATTTTTCTAAATCGTAGATCGCCCGGGGAGCCTCGAGTCGATTGGACAACCCGATCATAAGGAAAAGTTTCTATGAAGGAGGAAAAATCTATGGGCCCGCAGGTAGACTGACCGCACTCGGTCAGCAATGGTTTGAGGTAGTCGGGTATCTGGGAGGTGCTCAGTAATTCAGAGGCACCGATAATATTCAAGTCCTCAAAATCGAACGAGAGATCGAGATCGATAGATGTGAGAGATGGCGACGGGGGTTGATATGGAGGATTGAATAGATTTTGACCACCACGACGTCGTATGGGTGTCAATTGGCGTGGTCGGATCAGTGGAGGTGAGGGAGGCAAATGATGTAGCTGGGAGCGTAATGGCTCAACTACAGGAGCAGTCGAATTTATCGAGGCTATAGTAGTTCTCTTGATAGTGTACGGTGCAGGAGGAATAACAATTTCGACCTTTGAGCGCAATGGGCCTGGCATAGGAGAACATTGTGGCGAATGCTGCGATATTGTAGGTGTAGATGTTGACTCTTGCAATGTGGGTGTATTCGAGCTCCGACGTCGAGCGGGCAGCTGAACGTTCTCATCGTCCGTATCTGTATCAGAGTCTATCGTGACAACCACGCGTTTCGCAGGTCGTTTCGGTCTTTTGAGTTCGAAGGCCTCCTCATCGTCCTGAGAGTCTTCTTCAGAAGCAGGATAAGCCTTTGAGGGTCTCCTCAGAGGCTTTCGAACGGCCTCGTTAATTGGATTCGTTTGTACATCTATCCGTGACACCCTCCTCTCCCGCCGCACCGTCCTTCCATTATCATCCAGAACAGTAATGTCAACATCGACAAAAGGTGAGAATAGTTTGAGTTTCGAGGGTTTTCCTTTGGTACCAAGTGCCTTCCGACCAGCTGACTTCCGAGAATCAGAAACAGTTGGTGTGCCTGGCGTATTGGGACTAAAAGATGCTAGAGGCGCGCGAGAAGGAGTTGGGATAAATTTCCCAGATGTAACAGCATCTAGTTTGGAGTTAGGGATCGCTTTGATCGTCTCTGCGTCAAGGAGTTCAGCGAGTCGGGCGAACTTCGCTGATGGGGAGATCGTTGGATTCGGATGCTTCTTTCGGTTTACATGGACGATCTTTGGAGATGGCGTCCTAGATTTTGCATGTACTTTGTGCTCGCGTTTCCTCATTTTAGAGGCAATGGGTACACGAGGCAAAGGCTCAATATCGTCGAAGAGACTAGGACGCCTCATTTCCTGGTTTTCCGAGACAGCAACAACGCGCTGGTTACGTTTACCATAGGCATATATCTGCTTGGTCCTGGTTCCAAGCATGACGACGAGCACAAGAGCGATGAGGAGTGAAGTAACAAGATAATCCACAGTGGACAAACTGTAGATCCACTAACTATTTTGGGAATCAACCAAGACGCGCCAGTCACGTGGGCCTTGGCCCTTCAAGCATTGCCGAATACCAAGTATAGGCTTTCGCGATCGCCGACATCGCCGAGACGTGTTTGCAAACTAAATAGATTGTAACGCGCGTTCACTCTTGTTTCGCGTATAATGGCTCTCCCAGACAGTCTGCGCGTATCCGTTACTCCTGCTGAACTTGAGCTTATTGCCTGTCAAGACCTCATCGAAATAGTGCCTTTGATATCAATGGAAAGGACCGCGTTCATCTCGGTACTTTTCTCTCCTTGCCCGCGTCAACTCCCCAAGCTCAAGACTCTCAGGGCGCATACGGACCCCTGCGGCCACCCCAGAAAGCCACCGTACCCATATGGATGGCAGTTAATCTAAAAGCAAAGAAGAGATGTCATATCATTGCACCACCATGGTTCAATGTCGGTATGCCTCACAATCCTTCTCAGGCACAATTTGTTCTCAAACTGTTTCCAGACTTCCTTCAAGATAGGCTCAATAAAGAGACGTCACAACGTGGCTTCAGTGATCTGCCTTTTCGTTTTGTTGAGATCTCCAAAGTCCTTCTCGATGTGTGCGTACTATTGTATCCTTCTGTCGTTAGCCTCTCAGACATACCTTTTAACAGTGCGTCTGATGACCTTGAGAATCCCGACAAATTACGGTATTTATTGAAAGACCTGCGGGAGGCTAGACAAGCGAAGAGTCGGGAAGGTCTTCAAACCCTTGATCACAGCGAACTCAGTGTACGTTTGCCCTCTTGATGTCAAATGTCTTGTATGATAACCGCTCTTTCAGCTCCCAAATCTATGTTCCATGGAGATCAACGAAATTCGTCCATTTTTTGTGCAATCCATGCATCTGTTGACCCAGCTCGTACGCGAACCCGCAGCAGCTACCTAGTTATACTATCATCCGAGTTTTAATCACTATCCTATGTACCACCGATATTAATCAACATTGCAAGATTATCCGAGATACTATTCGAGGCATACGATAGATAGTAAAGATTCAATCCTCTGATTACATTTCAGCCTACGCTTCCAGCTTCGCAAGCACGCGTGCCAACTGTGCCTTAAGCTCATGAATTTCCGAGATAATAGCTGCTTCGCTCGACTATTTACCGAGTTAATACCGCATCGCAACCCATAGACAGAAATAACAAACCTTCTCAGTATTCGGGAACATCTTGACGAGCTCCTCAAAAGGCACTTTACTGATTTTCATACCACCTGATTCAGCATCGTCAACCTCAGGATCCCTGACTTCAGGGTAGTCAGCTGCGCCCTGATCAAGCCCGTCAAGCCAACTGTTGAGCCAAGTATGCTCCCGCTTTTCGTTTATGGCCTCACAGAAGGCTATTATGGTCAAGGGGATAAAGAAAAGTACACCCATCACATAGCGATTGATCTGACGAATCGCAACATGGTAAGAAATCCAATGAATAACGATATCACAACAGGAAAGTGTTACCTACCTGCGTATAAGTCTTCTGGCTCAATTTGAACCCCGGTATCATTCTGTAGGATAGTTGTTTCAGATAACAAAGACATGAAAAAGAATCATACTCAAGAGGAGCCACAAAAAAGGTCTCTACAAGATTGAAGGGTGCCGGGTATACGTAAGAATCCGGCGCCCGAATCATACCAACGGTCTTTGCTGCAAAGAATGCTAGGTATTGGGCTTCAGCGTTCTCGATGACCTGAGTTTGTCCACATCAACAATTATAATGAGGCACATGTCTCTGGGTGACTGACCTCTGAATAAGCAGAGGAGAACAACGAAATCAGGACGTTGAGAAGTATGATCGCTGTCACAGTATTCCAACTACGAGGATATCAGTCTAGCAGGTCAAGTAAGAATTAATGTCACTAACAAGTAGTATAGTAATAGGCCAGGTGGGCTGTTCAGGATGTTCATCAATAGCATTTCCTGGGGCGTGAATATCATGGTTACCTTCCAGCGTATTTCTCATAATCCGGGGACCTAATTTTTGCCCTTAGCCATCGAATGTGGGGATATCGGCGGTCTACTCACTGCAACAATGACTGAACTAAGATGTTCACGACCTAAAAAGCCAACCATTGAGCAGTGTATGCATATGATGGACGTAGATACTTACCACAGATGGGCCTTCAGTCGAACCATCGGCAGCATCTAATGCGAAAAGTCCCTGGGCGAATCCAATTGCGAGTACAGATAGGAGCTAACAGTCCCGTTTAGAAGGCTTCGGATAGATGCGAGAGAAAGTTGGTACCGCAAAGAAGATGCCTGATTCTTTTAGCATTCGTGCCACGCAGATCTGCATAGTTCCGATGTATCTATGTTAAAACAGTTAGAATTATACCATAAATGAAGCTTGCAAGACCTACTTATATCCATCAAAGACCGTAACAAGTTCTGTATTCGAGGAAAATGAACTCAAAGTTCTTTGCAGAAGGTAAGAGGCTCACTCATCCTAAACGAACGTAAAGCAATGAGCTCGAGCCTTCAAATGTAATGTGGAGAATTGAATACCATATAAACGGAGCAGCAAAACTCAAAACTTGGAAGCTCATGAGCTTTGCAGCTGCGGCATTTTCACCAGTAGAGGAAACCCCAATCACCCGCAGAGTAAAAGCTGCAACAAAAAGAGAGTCTGTGATGAAAGCGACGATGTTCCAAAATGAGAGTGCCCGTAGAGTGGAGAACCACACAAGCAAGTAGAACTGAGGGTCGTTGAAAACAGCGGAAAAACATGTGTATAAGAACAATACCTTGTGTATATCTGGATGAAATCTTGTTCAATATACATCGATGGAATCTTTCTGAAATACGTGCCTTCCATAGTGATTGCTAGCGCCATTATGTAGAGGACAACCTCCCATTCATCAAACATCCGGTGAGAACCCAGACGTTCCAGAGGTTCACGAACTGAGATTCGAATGAGACATAAAATGTGTGCCGCAGTAGTTAATGGCATTACCTGCTTGCGAATAGACAAATAACAAGAACAGCCAGATGATGATACGGAAGATGTTTTGGTACCTGCCAAAGTAGTTAGTCGTTTAGGTTCAGAACACAACAAAGGTCTAGAACCTCGGAACGTTAAGTCTTGAGGTATCGAAATGCCCCCAAAAAGAATGTTCACGGCTGTCATGATATGGGACATCTTTGGGGAGTATTAGTGGTAAAACCCCTATGTTGAAAGAAAGGGCTTACATGTAATATTATTATTGGCATTATTCTGCTGAATAAGATCTCCATTCCACAAGGCCGTAACGACTTGAAGGAAATATCAGATAGTCGCAAGATTGAGAAGGAATTGATGTAGACCTTCTTGGGCCTCATTGGAAGACAAGAATATCGTACTACCGTAAAGTTTATCGGGCTGCATAGGATAGCGGACGTTGTACACACCACTGAGAATCAATAGCGATTTCCAAAGCACTCGTCATGTCACTCTTCCCGCCGTCAAGTTGTCTATGTTGGAAACGCGATGACATGATGGACTTGATTCTTTCGGGAGGGGATATGTGTACAATTCTGCGAGCGAGTACTTCACATGCAATTGCTGTAATGATAACGACGCGTTTAGGAATGCGATTGATCGAGGATACAGGAACGCACCTCGTCCAACATTTTCGCCGTAATCTGCTGGATTGTGATTGGCATCCCACATAAACTCAGCCCTGGCACGAAGGAGACAATATGGGAGCTAAAATCGCGCCTCGTAAGCACGTGTCAAAACTGGGGCAATTTGAATGAATATACAGCCTCGACAAAGTCTCCAGCAGCAGCTTGATACGCCGAAATGACACTGGGAGTTATCACTCTGCTGGTGGGTTCATTGATACTGGCCGGGTCGACTTCTACTGGCAATAAAGCGAGTGTCAAAGCGCGTAGACGCTTCACGAGTTCTGATATGGGATCTCCATTGTCATGACCGGAGATTAGGAGATGCTACAGACTTACTGGTTAGTGCATCCGGAGACGGTTTGACAGAAACTACAGAGAGAAAAGAAGTACGTTCGCCGTTCTCCGGCACGTCGAGGATATTCGACATGATGGGGAGAAAGTAAGAAAACACACTGGATTAGTTGTTTTGTTTTAGTGCCGACGCCGCCGTCACAGCAAGAATGGACGTCATTCCTCCTGCCAAGCAGCGCCAAACACACACCCTTTAGTCCGCGCTCAACATAATGCCTGTAAGTCACCGTGCCATCTAGTCTGTAGATCCCATTCACAAATTTTGTAGGCATACCATTCATCCTTCAACGACGAGCCCGATGTCCGCCAGATAGGAAATTTCTCGGTTCTCCCTATCAGGACTAGGATGCGCGGTCCTGCGCCTCAAGGTGGGTTAACCACGCGACTGCGGAGACGATAGCTTCAGTTACTCACATTGTAGTCGCCAGTCGCGGACCCCTCACAAGCCGATATCATCGACGAAACTCTTGATCTCTTCCGCGCCAACTCCCTCTTCCGCAATTTCGAAATCAAGGGTCCAGCAGACCGCACACTCATCGTCCTGATCCTCTTTATATCTGACTGTCTGGCCAAATTGGGTAGCGCGCGGACAGTGCCTTCCCAGATAGAGGCGCAAAAGATGTTGAATACCTTATCTGTCGAATCCTTCCCCATTCCTGGTGACGCCAACTTTGCTCTAAATGCACACTACGCGTCACCTGCTAGTCGCGCCGATAGCGGTAAGAGTCAATGGTCTTGGATCGGGATTGTTGTGACTAAATCGTTGATTGGAAGACTACCTACGACAATACCTCACTCAGGTTCGGCAAGAACTAGCAGCACGTTTAGTCGAGAAGTTGTACGCTGATGGCACGGGGAAGCCCAACAAATGGTGGATGTCTTTCCAAAAGAGGCGTTTCATGAATAGAAGTCTCGGCAATTGAAGTAGAGTGCCATGATATGCTTCACACGATATAATACAGCGCAATGACCATGATAGAGAATCCATCTACTTGTGTTTCTTCCTTGCTGCGTTTGGATTCCTCTTTCCATATCCAATTTGAGGTAAATCCCCATCCATCCCACCTGATTTCATCGTCCTGCCCTTGCCCCCGGCTCCCACACTCATCATCTCAGGAATCCAATCGGGATCCATCCAGCTACCAACACCTGTAGCTCCCTCCGGTCCTCGACCTAGAATTCCTTTCAACATCTTTGCCTCCTCACGCTCCCGCTTCCCATCCACTTTCTTCTTAGCCCTCATATATTCTGGCTGATCCTCTCGTAATATAAGATTGTCGCCAGTCCCAGTCTTCGCAGATCCAGCTTTGGGTGTGGGAATTGAGTATTTAGTGCCACGGATTTTGTACTGGAAGTTGGGTTTGAGATGCACTTGCATGACAGGTGCATCAGATGAAGCGCCAGGCGCCGAAACCGTCACCGACGCTCGTAGGAGCGAAGGGTTTCCACATGATGGACAGAATTTTTTAGAGTTATCTTTGCAGATTCTGATCAAGATGAGGTTAGTCGTTCAAACTACCATGATGTATCTCGAAGATAATTGCTCACTTAAAGCACGCATGACATCGCAAGACCCAACTCTTCACCTTTTCTATCCTCTTTCCCTCCGTACCAACAAGATTGAGTCCCATTTGCAGCAAAACGTTTTGCATCGCAAAATCAGCAGTCATGCACCCTGTATCAATCACCTTGTCCTCGGCCTTCTTCTTGCCCTTTGAGCCAGAATTGGGGAGTAGATCGAGAGCGCGCGATTTGTGCATGGCGACGTTGGTGGGCGTTATCCACTCACCTTCGCCATCGTCCGAGTCAGATGGATCATCGAAGATCGATTCTGATGAGTTTTGTGACGGCATCGCCTGAAGTGAAGGGGGGGTCGGATCGTCCTTTTCAATCGGTTGAAGTTCTACATCGAGTGGCTCTAGTGTCTCTTCTTCCACCTCGACTGGAGGTTCTTCTGTGGCGTCATCCTTCGTGACATCCTCCGCCTTGATCGCGACTGAGTCCCCTTCAGTAGGTTCCAGTTGATCTTCTAGCGGTAGATCTTCTAGGACGGATGAAATCTCTTCAACAGCTGGAGCATCGGGAGTTTTTTCTGCTTCCGTTGACTACTACCGTATTGAGTCAGTGTTAACATCAAGATCGCAGGCAGATTGACTCGCCTCCGGTGCAGCTTCTGCATCTGATTGCGCCGTTTTGTTTGCTTCTTCGTTGAGCGCATAAGTCAAGGCCAGAACACACAGATCAGCATGTGATAGAACGCTGTAGTCTCCTGTTTTCTTTGCCCATTGAATTGCTGATCCACCTATATCAGAATATGAATTGACACATTTCTGGGTACACACTATGTGCTAAACTTGCAACGTCGGGTGATTGCACTTTAACCTTGACGCCGGAGAGCAATCCAAGTTGTTCAAAGTGATCTCGCGCGCGTTTGTCCTTTAACTCGGCAAGGACTTGAGGAACAGTAAGGTATGTTTCTGCAAGGCCACGTAACGGCGACAGGGAAAGGAGAGGGCCGGCATCAAGGATTAGGTTTTTGCAACGCGCGGTGGACATGGATGAATCGTAAAAAAAAATGATCTCACGTGCAAATCAGAAGAAGATGGTCCGTCGGCCGAGTCATGGCGTCATATCCCGAAACCCGATTCAGCAGAAAACCCTTAAAAGCCTTCCTTGTCCTGCTCTAGACGCCATCATGGCCCCCAAAACGTGAGTTCTACTCCGTTTCATGTCAATAATTTATTGACCTTTCTTAGTTTTAACATAGTTGTTCTCCACGGTGATGGCATCGGTGTGTTTCTCTGACTTTCGACGCGCGCACGAGATCTAAGTCTCAGCCCGCAGGTCCTGAAATTGTCAACCAGGCTACGCGTATTCTTGAAGTAGTGTCTGAGGCATCATCAGATTTCAAGCTTAATCTCGCGTCTCATGTCTTCGGAGGATGTGCAATTGATGCTACTGGCGAACCACTACCGCCCTCTACTTTGAAGGCGTGTCAAGAAGCTGATGCAATCCTCATGGGTAGAGCTCATTCTTTGTTCAACGTACAGTGAACTGACTCCTTGTAGGTGCCATCGGTGGGCCCAAGTGGGGCGTTGACGCTAAAATTCGCCCCGAATCCGGTCTTCTCGCGCTTCGCAAGGCACTCGGCCTCTACGCCAATATTCGGCCCGCGAACCTCGCGTCTGACTCCCTCCTGGACTACTCCCCTCTGCGCCCCGAGATTGCAAGAGGTGTAGACATCATCGTTGTCCGTGAACTTATTGGCGGTGCCTACTTCGGCACCCGCAAGGAGCAAGGCGCTGCTCCCGATGTCGGCACGGCTTGGGATACGATGATCTACAGCGTCCCAGAGGTCGAGCGGATCACACGGGTTGCGGCACAAATTGCCTTAACTGCCAACCCGCCTCTCGAGATTCACTCGGTCGACAAGGCAAATGTCCTTGCGAGCTCGCGGCTGTGGCGGAAAACTGTCACAGAAGTCCTGACCAAGGAGTATCCTCAACTCAAACTCCATCACCAGCTTGTCGATTCAGCCGCGATGCTCATTACATCCGCGCCTCGCAAGCTCAATGGTATCATCCTCACTGAGAACCTGTTTGGTGATATGTAAGCTCAACGCGTCTGTCACGTTTATGTTTTATCACTAACGCGTCAATTTAGTCTCTCCGACCAAACCAGTGTCATCCCGGGCTCTCTTGGGCTCCTCCCCTCCGCATCCTTAGCAGGTGCACCCTCCACTCCCTCCGACGACTTCAAGCCCACTCTCGGTCTGTACGAGCCTATTCATGGCTCTGCGCCAGACATCGCCGGCAAGGGTATCGCGAACCCTATTGGTACCATTCTCAGCGCCGCGATGCTCCTCCGGTATTCGCTCGGCCTCGAGAATCCAGCAAAGGCAATTGAAGATGCCGTGCGGAAGGTTTTGGATTCACCGGAGCTTGGCGGACTTGGCTTGAGGACTACTGATCTAGGCGGAAACATTGGGACTGAGGAACTTGGTGATTGTATTGTGGAGGTGCTTCGTGGCCTGTTGTAGACCTCTGAATTAGAAGCCAGAGGCAATGTAGAATAGAGGATAGAAAAATACTGTATTTACCTTATGTTGTATGTCAAGAGACACCCGCACTCAGACCGCCTCCTGTCACTCAATCTATACCATGCCAGAAGTCCACTTTGCGTCACACTAGTATGCTTGATCAATGCACTGTTGTTACTATGTTACTATTCTGATATCTACCTACTAAGAATACGCCTCGATAGACTGTTACACACAGAAGGCCTTCCAATCAAAGTAATCCCAAGTTCTAAAACATTCCCAATACGATTGAAAGAGTCTAAAGTTCACATCGCAGGTACAGAACGACCAGACATATAGCAGACAGTTAAAGATGGTTATTTTGCGAGGACTATACAAGTTCTTGTGGGGATATACACCTTTTTTCCGCAGTAAGATCTCGAGCACTTGATCGGAAGGCCACCTCTACATACCTGAAGCGAGTTGTTCCTTTCATTCCACTTGATTGGTGTCGTGAAGAACTTGCCATCAGTCTTGATGTTCGAGAATCCTCCAAAGTTTGGCTCATCACTACTCAAGACGATACGATATTCGCCTGCCTCATCAACGCCAACCCTATAGTCGGTGAAACTCTCGGTAGGGTGGAAATTAAAGATGAACAAAAGACCAGCTCGTTCATAAACAAGGACCTTGTCGTTCTCGTGTTTGAGAGAAACATAAGCCTGTGTGAAAAGTAATAATTTATAGAGGTTGTTGATCTTGTTTGAACATAAGGAATGATTACCTGCGGTGATTCAAGGTATCCATAATGATCTGCCAGGTGATTCATCCCCTTATCAAAGTTATTGAGGTACTTATAGCGAAGAAGAGGGTCATCGACGACGTTCCATTGGCGTCTAGCATAATGGAAAGAGTTGTTATTCCCCTCACGAGGGAAGTCAAGCCACTAAAGAATGATCAGACGCGCATTCAGCGAATGGCACTGGGCGTACGCGCCTCGGGGTGACCGAATTCGTTTCCTTCAAAATTCAAGTAGCCTTCGCCACCCAATGATTGCGTCAGGAGACTAGCGCAATGTAATCGCAGAACATTTCTGATTAAACGGAAAACTTTACCGTATCATCTTGTGGAGGGCCAATCCTCGAGCGATAGTGGGAGTCATTTCGGTCAGATCAGACATATTCGTGTCTTTAGGAGAGAAGCCAATGTCAAACCCAGATGTAAACGGAGGAACGTAAACATACACATCTCTTTATCCATGAGCCAGAACGCTACTGTCTTGTCACCAACCAAGGCTTGATCGTGGCTTTCGCAGTAAGCGATGCTCTTCTCTCCATAACGTCTGTTAGTCAGAGTATGGACAATGTTCCCAAGATCCCAATCCTCATCAGACTTATGCTTGAGAATCTTGATCCACATGTCTGGAATAGCCATTGATAATCGATAGTCGAACCCTACACCTCCCTTGCCAACTGGTCTACCAAGAAGAGGCATCCCAGATACATCTTCGGCAATCGTAATGGCATTGGGGTAGAGACTGTGGATTGCATCGTTGGCCTTGGAGAAGAGAGGTGAGTATGGAGTCAGAAAAGTTGGCGATATTCACCCACGAGCATGAGATATACAATTGCTTCTGTATCGGCAGCCTCTCCAAAGTATTCGTGATATCCTCCAGAGAAGCCTGTCCCAATACCGTGATGCTTGTACATCATACTCGTTACACCATCGAAGCGGAAACCATCGAATTGGAATTCCTCCATGTAGAACCTCAGGTTACTCATCAAAAAGCGAAGAACTTCGTGATGACCGTAGTTGAAAAGACGGCTGTCCCAAAGATCATGACGTCCTCTACGTCCTTCGTGAAAGTACTGATGGTCCGTGCCGTCAAACTCGTTTAGACCATCGAGGACATTCTTGCAGGCATGAGAGTGAACAATATCAAGAAGCACGGTCAACCCCATTCCGTGGGCTGTGTCAATAAGCTCCTTGAGGTCTTCAGGGCTACCATAGCGAGAACTAGCAGCAAAAAAGCTCGTCACTTGATAACCAAACGCTGTATTTGACCACTGGATGAGAAAGAATGGGAGAAACAGATGAAAAAAACGACACTGACATGCATAATATGCGTGTTCCATAATCGCCATGAGCTGGATAACGTTGTAGCCGAGGTCCTTAATACGAGGGAGGACATTACGCGTAAACTCCTTGTAGGTACCGACTCTGCCTTCAGGGGTTGAGATACCAACATGTGCCTCGTATATTCTGACACTGGTTGGCTTTGGCAGTGGAGTATGCTTGAATTTGTATATCTCTGATTCAGGTGGATTCCAAAAACGCGCATCGTAGACCGGGGAGACACTCAGGTCCTGCGTGACGCGTCTGATCCAAGTTGGCAGACGTTCAATACGTCTACCAGGTGGGATAATCATAGAAATCTAAAGCAATGTCAATTTTGAACGAGGCGAACGCGAAAACCACCTTGCTGAACCTTGATCTTGGAATCATGAGGAATGGCACAGACACCGAAAGAGACAGGTGGAACGATAATCTCCCAAACACCAAACTCGTCCTTTTTCATAGGATGAGATGTCCTGTTCCATTCATCTAGCAACGTTCAGGTGTCATTCGTTTCCCGCAAAAATGATGACATCGATACGCACTGAAGTCACCGATCAAGTTGGCTTCGATCGCGTTGGGAGCCCACTCTCTATACACGACCTCACCACTCTTGGAGACATTGAAGCCGAATTTGAGATAACCCTTCGTGAACTTGTCGTAGCCGCCCTCATGCCTTTCAATCGTGTCTTTCCATCGTCGAAAGACGTTGTATCGGCTCACGATGTTAGGAACGTCAGGCTTGAGGTAGCTATCGAGCTCTGTAATTACTTCAGGGTCAAGGGGAGGATTGTGCATATGGAGGGATGTGAGAGAAGATGGTGGTGGAGTGAAAATAAGGACAAGTACTCCCGCATCCCAACGATATGGTCTGTCTTTCGTGGATACAAATTCGAGCCTGACGTAATAACGCGTCGTCATGCGTTTTTCAAGAAGCTTCTCAGACAGCTTTGTTCAGCGCATAAGCTCTTCGCGAAAAATACGAAAGAATTTAATTTTCGTCTCGAATCCCACTCGGCCAGAAAACTGGATCCATGATGCCTTATCTCGTCAGAACTTTTGATTCCGTGCAAATCGATAAGCTTGCCCCTGGCTCGAGAAATTTTTTGACAGTATGCACGCTTAGTTCGCAAGAGTAAGGAACGAGGGCAATGACAGGTACAAGTGAACTTCTTCGAGGCTTTTACAGTAGTACCAAGGTTCTACCTATCTGGTAGGGATGACTCTTACAATATTATTCTAGTACACATACTCATTGGGGCGCAGGTATAGGAGGACGAGTCGTGGGCATGAAAGACCGCCTGACGAAGTCTGATTGAGGAATAGAACCGCGAGATAAACAATTCTCACTCACCGATTCAACACAAGTCCTTTTAACGCTCTAATCTCGCGTCTGAACTCTTCCTCCGCAGGACCATTCGAAGAATTTCCGCTTAAAAACCCTGCTGCACTCGATGGGACCTGGTATGGCATATACATCTGTGTGCTTATATAGCCGGTCAAGTCCGAAAGCGCCTGTAGAGTGTGCTGGCCAGAGTTGTGTTTGGGCTCGGAACGCTTTGGAAGGGCTATCGTAAGTTTTTTCGTCGATCTCGCTACTGGAGAAGGCTCCGTGGGAGCAGGAGTATTATAAATCCATCGTGTGGGCTTCTGGTCCTCACTGTTTTCTCTCTCAGGAGTTGTCCCGGTAAAGAGAGAGGAAGTGGAAAGCGTTTGCCACAATAATTCCTAGATAGAAAAGTCAGCATAAGCTCCAAGGTGGCAGTGACAAGAATCTTCACTTCATATTTTTGCCCCTCCTCCGACACAAGCCATGGAATATGACCCTCCATATAACGGAACAGTTCCTCAGTTGTTGGTTGTGACGCCTCACCTTCTTTCCCTTTACCAAGGCCCTCCAAGCTACATCGAAGGAGGGTTATTGGAGGGATGCCGTTCATGTCAGGTTCCTTGTCACCAAGGATTTTCAGAATGGCAGAAATCGTATGGCAAGCCTGAAAGTTCGGGGCTTCCTGAGATGGATCCGGGGAAGGGAGAACAGCGTATGTTTCAGTCTGTGATTTCTTGAGGGATGCAAGCGACTCATTAAGTTTCCGGAGCAAGGAAAGGTGACGTGTTCTAAGAGATTGTCGTGCCAATGCGGTTTTTGTAATGCGAGGAAGAAGGAAACGCTGTCTCGAGATGATTAATCACTCAACCGATGCAGGAATAAACGGATCTCATACATAGTATATGAAAATGAGAGCGGCAGACCCTCCTACAATCCAGGAAAAGATACGAGAGAGACCAAGAAGAAGGGTGGGGAGATTGGATGGTGGTAATTGTGGATATGCTCTGGGAGGGATCGCAGGCCTTTGTATTTGTATTGGCTTGGGTGGTCTTTGAGGCCAGGTACATGTCGACGGAAAGGGAACACTCACAGTTTCACGTAGAAGGCTATTAACCTCGTTCTCATTGAGACCTTTCTCCAGAAGGAATTGTCTTTTCGCGGCAAGATCCTGTTGGATTATCTGCGGAGATTGGAGGAACCCACGAGCGCGAGAGAGCAATTCTGATCGGTCTGGCACAGAAGTCATTGATATATCTGACCCAGAAGGTTCCGGATTTGTGAATTCAGAGGATGGGGAAGGCTGCGTTGACGAAGGGCATTCTGGGGAATTGCTTTCGGAAGGTTGAATTGAAGAAGGACGTTCTGGGGAATTGCTTTCGGAAGGCTGAGTTGACGAAGGACGTTCTGGAGAATTTCCTTCAGAACGTTGAATTGAAGAAGGACACTCTGTGGAATTGCTTTCTGAGGGCTTTCCTTCAGTCATGATTGGGGATATGTGTGGCACGGAAAACGTGGAGATACAAAAGTTCTACTAGAGATTCGGTGGTCAAAATTCACGCGCAAACGAGCACATTGCCGCGTGCCGGTCACCGTGTCACGCCTCCGGCTTTTCAGCTCAATTCTTGATGACTCTCATCATAAGCCAAGTTGAAGTTGGCTGCATTTTCACACCATGGAACCTCTCAATTACGAATACTAAAAGACTGGATTCTTTTTCTTCATCTCAGTTCCACGATGCAAACGATCGTCGTTCTAGTTTCTCTCTGGTTCAGTCTAATCACGGCACAACTTCAACCAAGTAAACCGGCTGAATATCAAAGACTCCCCTCTCTACGCGAGACTGCAAGTATCCAGGATGCCTGGAAGAAT
This sequence comes from Termitomyces titanicus, assembly GCA_017657335.1. Classification (NCBI taxonomy): domain Eukaryota; kingdom Fungi; phylum Basidiomycota; class Agaricomycetes; order Agaricales; family Lyophyllaceae; genus Termitomyces; species Termitomyces titanicus. The sequence goes on along the minus strand of JAGGAX010008372.1, from coordinate 23,700 downwards.
GAGCGAGTTGCCAGAATTCCTTCACTTCTAAAGAAATATAATCTCGATGCATGGCTGGTAGGTCCTGGAATCCAGCCCTAATGTCCAGGGTTCACAGGACATAAAATCATCCAGATGAGCCAGAGAGAACATGCCGAAGACCCGATTTGGTGGTCTATCAAGAACTCTACGGACTTCGACGTCCATCGCAGGACCGTAGTCCTGTTTCACACCAATACATCCAAAGGCCAGCCCAACCCTATGCTTTGGATTGACAACACTGGCAGCGTCTGGCCTGAATTACGAGATGCTCTAGAGCGCTATGATCCCAAGCGAATCTCTGTCAATGTAGACCGAGATATCGCGTTCGGAGCCGGCCTCCATGTTGGAGAACTTGTCGTCCTTGAGGAAGAGCTCGGCGATAAATGGATGAGTCGTACAGTGAACGAACCAATGCTTGCGGTTGAGTATGTCGCAACCAAAGTGGATAGCCAGCTACCATATTATCGCAAATTGCAGGAAATCATTTGGGCGCTAATCGAAGAGGGTTTTTCTCATAAGATAGTCGAACCAGGCAAGACAACTACGGAGGTCCTGTCTTTGCCCCCTATCCAGTTCTATACTTATGTTCTTACTATTATACAGGACTTGGGATGGTGGTTCCGCGAAAAAATGCAAACTCTCAATGTGACCACCTGGAACCAGCCCCGCATATCCGTGATTGTCGAAGACCCTACAACTCCAGGATGGAAAGGCACTAACAGCGTCATCCAGGAGGGAGATCTCTTGCACATCGATTTTGGAATTACAGCTATGGGTATGAACACAGATACTCAGCACATGGCTTATGTTCTCCGTACAGACGGATCTAACCCAGAGACTGACGCTCCTGAGAGCTTGAAAGAGGGTTTGAGGAAAAGCAACAGAATGCAAGATGTGTTAATGGAAAACCTACAGGCAGGACTGACTGGAAACGAAGTTCTGCGCAAGTGCATGGCTCAGATCAAGTCAGAGGGCATAAACGGTCACTTCTATGCTCATCCCATCGGCGACTGGGGCCATGATGCTGGCGCCGTCATCGGTATGTGTATCTTGCGAATGACTTTGAGGAATCTGCTATAATCAGGTCACACCGTAGGATTCGTCAACCTCCCAGCCGAAGTCCCAGTTTTGGGAGAACTACCCATCCTTCCAAATACCTACTACAGCATTGAGTTACACGCGTATCATTTCGTTCCAGAAATGAACCAGACGCTTCGATTCCGACAGGAGGAAGATGCTTATTGGATGGCGGAGACAGGCAAATGGGAGTTTGTTCGGGGACGTCAAGAAAATTTTCACCTCATTGACGCGAGGAAGAGGGTGCCTGCATTCATGGTACAGAATTGATTGTTGAACCGCCCGACGGTTAATCAGGACAAAATTTATATGGTACAAATGAAGAATTCCGATGGAATAATCGAAGGATATGAAAGTTGTCTCCCGTATGGCGCATCTTAGATATCGATATCATGAAAACGTGAAGCTGTTTAAAACATGTTTGCAAGCTTGCTTGCTGCCTCCCTTGCGTCCAACCTAGGACGCGTTGGCTGGACACGAACAGAAGCTGACATCTGGTGAGGTTTGATATGAGCGAGAGGATCAACGCTGTTTTGAGATGTCTGTCCATTCATAGAACGAGAGTAGCCAGGTAGAGGTGACGCTGAAGAAGGCCGCAGGAGGGGATCAACATTCAGAGGATCAACAGCACGTGGTCGGCTATCGAATGTCGATGAAGAAGCGAGGGGCGGCGGAGGAATTGCTTGGGTAGGCTGAATGAACATTGACTTCGTGCCGTCAATGAACCGACCATCGAGGGGAGGTTCGTTACTGTACGATGTCCTCTGGATTGGTCCGAGAGAGGAAGGACCAGCGCCAGGGCTTTGCGGAGACAGAGGAGCTCTGAATGAGGGATGGCTTGGAGAGAAAGATGCTCGTTGTGAAGACAACGTCGCAGTCGACGAATTTTGAACGTCTTGGTTCTGATACGGAGGTTGACCCGGAGAGTTGCTAACAAATTGGGATGGAGATTCCTGTGACGGGAAGCTTTGTAAGGGTGGGCGATTGGGAGTAGGACTTGGTTGCGCAGAGTGAGGCGGTTGTGTTGATCGCCGGAAGCCGTTCAACGGACGTTCATTGTAATCCTCGAGTTTTGGGACAATGGTAGGTTTGGGCGCACCATTGGTTGACGGGACAACCTTGTTAGCTGCATTGCTGACATCTACTCGCAAAGCTTCCAATTCGCGTAACAACTGCCTTTCATACATGATCGAAGAACGCGCATGCTCGATTAATGCCGTGGTGATGTCGTCGTTTGCGTATCGATTATGGGTATCAAGAGCTTTATGCAGGTTTTGTGAAATTCCCTCTGCTCGTTTAGCCAAGGTTTGCTCGTACTTGTTTGCCTAGAGATACAAAATCAGTATTGGACAAAAAAATGGGCAAACGTGAACCAACCTCTTCCATGTCTTCTAATGCTTCATCCACCCGTTCAGGTCGTATATTAGAGCTAGCCTTCAATCGTTCAATTTGTCGTCGCTTAGATATTGTACTCTTCACTGCTTGTTGATATTCCTCTAAGACCCCTGTCCGCATCTGCAGCGTCTCTTTCGCAGACCGAGCATTCAGGCCTTGATATCCCAAAGAGTCACCTATCACAACACATTCACTTATAGCTTGTGCATGACCCAAATCACCCAGACTATGCCATGCTCGTCCTATCTTCCTCAACGCATTTCCTAGCGGAGGATGGGCTTCAGTAGTCGCGACGTTGACAAGCTTGTTTCCCATCTCGATGTGGGCAGTAGCAAGAGCTACAAATACCAGTCATTAACCAGTCACGATGAAAAAATATATAACATACATTTTCGATTAACAACAAGCTTGTCGATCGCCTTGGCGGTGTCAAAAAAATGGCCCTCTAATTTCGTGAGCTCAAAACGAGCCCTTTGAAGTTCCTCGTCCTCGTCAGGAACGTTCCTACGGATCAAAGAGAATCCGGAAGAGGTCTTGCGCCGGGGTCGAGGTGTCGGTTGGTATCCAAAGTCATTCTCAATGAACGAACGGAGGTCTTCATCGTAGAGCAAGATTGGATCTTCACAGACCCTAGTTATCCACCGCTGTAACATAATTTTCACGAGACGATCATCCTCTTCATCTGTTGGCGCCGAAGTTTGGGCAAGGGGTATGGCAGGGATAATAGTTTGCGGATTATTATGGATAATTGCCTCGTAGAATTGTTGGAACTCAAAGTAAGAACGCGACACATTCCGATAAGTCGTTCCCGTGAAATTGGAGAGGTTGGTCTTCGCGTTGTGAGCCTCTGATGATACAAACTACTACACGTAACTCACCTGTGCATCGAACTTCACTAGAATATCTCGCCTGTTCCTATCCAAGGCGGTGACCCTTACTCTAAGGTATGGTTCTGCCTTCGCATACTTCGTCCCAACTATTTCTCTGGGAGAAATGAGTCCTGCTTCGGGTTGACCGTAGATTTGTGGCTCTTTGCCATATATTCCTGGGGAAGGGCCCTTATCCGGGGTTTGTGGCACTGACGGGGTTGAAGCGCGCCTCAAATTAGGTATGGGAGAGCTGGGAGGGTGAGGTGTCGTGGGCCATGGAGGGGAGTCGTCGCTGTAATCCGCAAATATTGAAGCAGTAGAGCCAAGAGGATCAAGCATGACAAGAACCGAGTAAAAGAGAAACGTCTGATATCACAAATGGCTGATGCTGAAGAGAAAGTACTGCGCCCCAACTTGGAGTTCGCAGCGTATTACGTAAAACGGCACTTGAATTGTGGCGAATAAGCTTATGTGGGGTCTTATAGGCTACATACGAAATGGTTAGTATTATTACAACCTCTCTATAGTGAGGGTATAAAGAGGCTCAAGTTTCTAAGACAGGAGGGAACTGATGGTAACTAACAAACAAGTCCGGTAGGGTACATAAATAAGTAGTATTATCTACTAACGATGGGATCAGGCGAAGGGATGGGATACAAGAATTCAAGGACAAGCGCAGTCAGGAATTTTAACGTCTTTCAGAGTTCGGCTGATAAAAACATGAACATTATTTCGTGAAACTCGTAGCGAATCAACTTACTTAGCATTGAAGAGACCCCACCATCCCTGATGAACAGCGTTACTTGCTTGAGACATAGGACGGGAACCAGACATACCTCAACTCCACCGAACTGAATGTCTTTCCATTCTTCATCAAAGAACTAATATCGATATCGGGACTGAGAGCCGATTTGTTAAACCGAAGAGAACTTCACTTACCTCGAAGAAGAAATAAGGGATGTTGTTCTCGTTTGCCTGACATATAAAGGTGTCTAAGAAGGTTTGAAGGCCAGAAACAGAAGCAGTCCCGGCGCCATTAGACTCATGTGCAGCGTCCGATGATTTCTGAAAGGAAGAGAGTTGTAGTGGACTTGTGACTAGAAGCATGGAGATGGATGCTCACTGTTGGCCAACCAGTCTCGGCAATATACATTTTAGGCTAAAGTAACTCGATTATGCTCTTAAAAGAACTCAAGTATAAGAAAACGCACATTCTTAGGCAGTTGTGAAGCCGGTTTCACATTCGTATCCTCGAAGAATGTTGTGACCCATCCGGCGGCATCCTCAGCTGTCACTTGGGCAAACCATGCATGCACATTAGATAACTGGCAAATCACAGATATTCAGTGTCAGTTATCAGAAACCAATGATGAAGATTTGAACTGACTCCGTAATCAACCGAGTTAAGTACTTCCTTATTGAAGTAGCTGCCAGCATCCGAATTGCCCACTAGGATGTTTTTGGGCAGCTGAAGGTCAGTTATCATATTACGGGTATCATTGATATAAGCAATGAGCATTGCAGCGCCTGAATATTTTCGTAGCGTTAGAAGAGCCTATTACTCAATTGGAAGTTATATATGCCTTCGTTGCCAGTAGTTGAGTTAGGGTCATATTCGCCTCTGTCTGTGAGATAACTGTCCAATAATCAGTATTCACACAACACAGGTTTTAGGCGCTCGTACTTGAGCATGAACTCATTTCCGACTGTAACACCAGCAATGTGGCCGACTCCATAAGTTTGGATAGCCTCCTTGATCGTATCACGTTGACGGGTATACGATTCATCATCGTTGGGTACGACGTAGATGCCGACAAACACCTCCATCTCAACCTTCGTCTGCTTGATGGCTTCGAGCTAATGGAATTCTGTCACATATCGTATATGCTATGTAAACTGCCAAAGCTCACCACTAGGGCTGTTTGATTGCAATCGGCTCCATACAACCGGAGGCGAGTAGTCAGTTGCGAGAGGAGCTATAAGTAATCCAAGCTCAGCATGGCCATGTATATGCTATCGGAAGATCATCAACTTGCCTGAATATCTCTGATGACGTTCTCTGCGACACAAGTCAGATTCTGAAGGTGTTATTGCAGTTCATACAACATACTCAAGGAGCTACCACAGTTAGGTAACTGAGAGCCTTCAGGAGTATATGCCATTCCATAGAACGACTTATGAAGATTAGGGTCTTTCGTAAAGACACTAGGGTCATTAGAGCCATTGGGGCCTTCCGTAGGTTGGTCAGTTGTGGATGTTCCTCCTGATGACTGTTTCGAAGAGGAAGCCGAATCTTTGTGTCTGCTGACTGTGACGCCGACCACGACGCCGACCACAATCAGAATAATGAGAGCAATGGTAGCTACAAGGACCTAGAAACGTGAAAATAAGTACAGAAAACCAGAACACCAAAATCGAAAAACCTTCACGAAGAGACTAGGCCGACGCCATCTCGCAGCTTCCTTCGAACTTGGGTCTGAACCTTGGAATACGTAACTTGAGCTGTCTGTCATGACTCAAGGCCTGATAAGCACAGTAGGAGAGAAGAGAAACAATGCGCAGTATCTGAAATAGCGTGTTATATGTTTCTCAGGTGTCACTTGAACAACCAATGTATGCCAAGGAAGAGTTCAGCGGTTAATAAAGGCCGGGGGCGTTTCACCTAGACAAAGGCGGAAGGAACTATATGCGCAAACATTCGCCTGCATTTTGCCAAAAGACCTCAAGCGTTGCAGAAGGGATTCTTATATTAATCGGGTTAGAGTCTGGCGTTTACAATGCATTGTGCAAGAACCAGTAGCCAATCTTCTGAAACATTTTTAGCGTTACCCAAACATTACCTTTGCGATATCTGGAAAAGCAACTCTCTCAGTACTTCTACATTCGACGCATTAATAGTGTGGAGAACGCGTAATCCATGAGGCTTGGATATCCAGCTGGCAGTGAGATGGAGAAGGCTCGTATCAATGGATCGGAGTTATTGGACGCATCCGATCCGAACGTTCAACCATTCACAACCATAC
>JAGGAX010008372.1:0-17113 GCA_017657335.1 Termitomyces titanicus | reverse complement strand
GATCAATGATACCATAAAGTTCCCCAGAAAGAGTTCCTCTCCATGTTGAAAATTGATGCAAGGGTTAGTAAAAATGCTGTATAAGTATATATAAGATACAAGACAAAATGAAAGATAGATTCCCGTCTATTCCCATAGATTTACGCATGCTCCTCCATCCATAAAGGTAGAATGTGACCCATCCTCACAACCTTTGTCCGCAAATACTTGTCTAAATCATTGCCATAAACAGCCTTGCCACCAATCATAGTAGCACCGGCGACCTCATCGGGTTCATCTCCGGGTTGCACGATGTAGGGGTTCGAATCCGTTATCGGATTCTTGTTGACGAGTTCCGGATGCCTTTTTTGCCAACTACGCGGAATCATTGGCACACGTTCCACAACCCTCAAACCCTCCTTCTGCAGCGCCTCAACTTTATCTGGATTATTTGTGAGCACTCGGACGCCCTCGGAGTTGCTACCGGTTTCCCCAAGCCCAAGATCACGTAAGATGGCACCAGCAATCTCATATCCTCGCTCATCGGCCTGATGACCGAGCATAAGGTTTGCAGTCACCGTGTCATGACCGAGATCTTGGAGGTTGTAGGCACGAATTTTCGACAGCAGCCCGATTCCTCGGCCCTCTTGGCGAAGGTACACCACAGCACCACGACCGGGTATGATGGTGGACCGTTCGTTCGGTGACGTAGAGGGAATGTTGATGGGTAGAGAGATCTGTCGGATGGCCTCGTCCAATTGCTCGCCACAATCGCAACGCATGCTGCCTACTGTTTCACCAGTGAAGCATTCTGAGTGGATACGGATGAGTGGGGAAGGGATTGCGGGATTGAGATTATGTTTGGGAGATGTCGGTGTGGGTTCGGATGCTCGTTGCGATGTTGCTGAGAGACGTCCAACATAGGCACCTCTGGTAATACGATCCATCTCGGTTTCTCCCTCCCACACTGCGTCAAGGGTCCGAGAACGGATCGGAGGCGCTATTATCGGACCGGGTGAGTCGGATAACTGTGCAGGGTCTATGACGATTGCAAGGTGTTCTTTGGTATCGCGGTTGTTATGATATAGGTGAAGGAAAGCTGGGCCATGGGGAGTAGGTATGCGAGTACGTGCCATACACCTTACCTCCTCAGGTGAGGAAGGGGAGGCGACAGGGGCGGGGAGAGGGAGTGTTGGTACCGTGGTCCGTTGCTTGCCATCGGGGATCGGATTGACGAGCGAGGAACGTCGTTTCTTGACCAAGTCAGACGGTTTGGGCAAATCCCTATCGGAATCAAGAGGACTGTTTTCCTTGCCTTCTTCAGGCACCAGGTTGCGTAATCGCTGCCTCCTTGGCCCCTGAAGACTGACATAGGTCAGTCGTCTGCGCTGGCTCTTGTCATCCCCAGTAAACTTGGTCCAATCGTACGAACCCTCATGTTTGGGCATCACGACACCAGGGAAGAAATCGTGGTGGTAGTGATTTCGGGTTACTTGTGGACCGGACGCAGCAGCAGCAGCAATGAGTAAGGGATCGAGCGCGGCATCTCTGCGAGCGAAGCCGGCCTTGAAACTGGGTTTGGCGGGAGCGGTCAAGATATCAAGGAGAGCAGCATCGGACTGCTGGCAGGGTGCAAAATGAGAGTGTTCTGTAGAGCAGGACATGGAAGAGAAAACGAACGGACGTGGGATCTGACGGAGCAGCGTGGATTTATGTGCGACAGTAAGAGATGATTTGATGTCATTCACATGGGAAAACTTACATATCGCGCCACACGTGATCTTCCGATATACCCGGTATACTTCCGTCTACTTTAGCAACTTTAGCCAAGTCCATTGTTACCAGTGCGCTGGCATAGGCAGTCGCTGCCGCCATAATGGCATTGCTGCCTTGACCTTTTAACCATGTCTTCTTGCTTAATTTTGTACACGATCCTTTTCGTACTTCGTCTTGTTTTTTTGTTCGTGCTTTTCTTTTTCTTTTCCCTCCGATTCTCATGACTTGACCAGAGTGATTGCTGTCCCAACGCCGAGTTCTGCGCATATACACACGGCCGTTTCTTTCCCAATTTCCACATCAAACCACCGTCCTACCATTCACCGCCACAGAACAACCACTCGATCTTCACATCCGCACCCAATTTCAATTTTAACCTCCGCGCCTCTTCCTGGCCAGACACGAGCCTCAACGCGAATTACAAAATCTCCTGCCACAGCCGTAGGCTCCCAACAGGACCATCCCCATCCATCTACGCAAACTCCAATTGTTATTTTCTTTGAAGTACTTTGTGGAATTATCGCTGTCGCCTTCGTATTGGCATTCGTGCGTTGCATCATGTCATACAGGAGGACTCCAAGACAGGACCGTGTGGCAACAATAATCAGTAGATACCGCTTACAAACGGAGATGGAGCAAAGCACGCGTAGGGGACCTCTTCTCAGGAACAGGTATTCCACGCATTCCATAGAGGATCCTGTTCCTCCGTATCAGCCACGACCACCATCTTATGTAGAGGTTTCTCGTGACGTTGATACGAGAGTACCGCTTGCCAACTCTGTTGAACATCGTAACGCAAGTCCTCCTCTCTCCCCAGATAGCTCAACCCCTTCGTTCCATGGAACTGAAGCGACGCGTGCACTGGTTTCAATGCCAAGCCATACTCTTTCTAACGGATGATATTCCCCATGATGTCATAAAAGCTAAGAGGACTGGTACGCATATTCATTCTTGGCTCTTCATTCTTCTTTTGATTTACATTCTTCGGTAGCGAACTGGATTACATCTACGCACTAGTGAGGGACTTTGTTTTTTTAGACTTTTTGCTGACATGTACATGCTACTATGGACACTACGGACTTTTTTGTGGGTAGGAATGTATTCAACAATCTAAATTTGACGAGCTTCAAATTTCTTCGATGCTGATCTCTTTCCAGGTGGGTCGAATAAAATACAGATATGTAACATACTAGCGATCTTGGGACGACAATAACTTTAGGCAAAGTCCTGGTTCATGAGATTGTTGCCCTTCAAGTTCAAAAAGGCTCTAGCAAACCCTTAATTGGAGTCTTCAGGTCGCCGCAAACCCGTCTCAAAGAAGCAAACGTTCTGTCCGTTTTCGTTCATATTAATAACGCCACATGTATTCCCGATGGGGGAGTATTACCTAGTATTACTGGTGCAGTTCGCGTGCGGACACTGCCATACTATGTACATATCATAGCATTGGCACGTAGGTCCCGAGGCTGCTACGTCCCTACCATCAGGCGTTGTGATAGTCATATCTGTATTTAGTCTACCATGGACATCTACCTCTCGCAGATCTACTTGTTTGCCAGTGGAAGACATTATGTCATATCATGTGGGGAAATTGGGGGTCGAGGTAACCATGAAATGATGTTACTCCACTGGCTGTCTGGCGCTGGTTCACGCGCTGCATCCATCCAGGTCTCAGTCGCTCTCCGAGACAACCACCATGCCGCCAGCCAAATCCGCCAAGTCACATAAAAAGCATGTGCCTAAGCCGCCAAATGCTGCGCCAGAAGCCATTAGTGCTATCGTCGGTCTCATCTCCATTTCCCTCGTCCTCTTCATATACGAAAGAGCTTTAATTCCCATCTATGCTACGGGCCCTACGACATACCTTCTCAATCCAATAATCGCAGTAGCTGTTCTGCTTGCGGCCCTCAATCCGAGAACCATATCGACATCGTGGAACTGGTTGTACACTGCTTTAGATCTGGCGGCAGCACCCAATGCGACATACTGGGTATCAGCCTTGACATCCAGGAAACATGACCCTCTTTGGGGCCCGGCCATTACGCATGCTGTTGTTTTGCTTCCGCTCATATTCTTTCTGACGACATCCGTGGTTGAGGCGCAGGTCAGTACTAAGACAAATGAGATGGGCTCATTTTCATTTATCTGATGTACTTCCAGTTGACGTGGACACAGCGAAAGATGCACATCACGCGTCCACCTCTGACGTATCGTGTCGTTGCTGCAGGAGTATGCCTCGCTGTTGGAAAAGGGCTGTCTCGACAAGTTTGGGCGAAACAGGCGTATCTTAACAATATTTCAGAGAGCCAGATAGTGAGTCTTTCTTTACCTCAACTTCTCTGTTTTTATAAGATTCTGCGTCTAGTTTCTCGGTCTCGCTGGCCTCTCATGGTGTCTCTGGATATACAAACACTCCCTTAGCCCCACAAAACGCTCAAAAAATAGAGTCCTATCCTATGGTCAGATAAAGAGCATTCTCGTCGCTGCTTCGATCGCGCTCTGGGGTTCTACCTATCGATATTTGGCCTCTCCTGTCCTTCCTCACCCGCTTTCTGAGCCCTACCATCGTCCCAACACATCCATCACCATCCACTCCGCGGTACAGTCGGTTACCGGTTTGATCGTTGTTGGAGAAGCTCAGGATCCTTCAGAAGATGGCAGTTCAGGCGACCAAGATGTACATTCTGTGCGTTATCTGCGCGCTTCGCACTCGATTTTGGGAGGGGTATGGATGGGTCCGAGAGTCATGACTTTGGATCATGCAGCACCTATTGAAGACTCTTTCGGCACGCCCCTGGGCGACTCCATCTACAGTGCGTTTGTGCTTCAAGAGGCCGTTCGTCTTGTCAGCAATAGAGGGCAACAAAATGGAGGCTGGGATAATGGGCTTATAATGTACGTTCACGATCTCCGTAGAATATTGCGCTGCTAATAGCACTTCAGTGGTCTTGGGGCAGGGACTTCAGCCACTTCCTTCATTCGACACAAGGTTCCTATCACGATTGTCGAAATCGATCCTGCAGTGTATGATGCCGCCAGGACATACTTTGGTCTCCCTGATCCAGGTCCAAGCAGGGTCTTCTTGGAGGATGCGAGGGCTTGGGTTGCCAGAGAACGTGACAAAGCTAAGATTGGCGAAGCGGATACGCTCTATGATTTTGTTGTCCATGATTGCTTTTCCGGCGGGGGTGTTCCAGAGCACATCTTCACCCTGGAACTCTGGGAAGACCTGAAGACGATCATGCAGCCGGAGGGTGTTGTGGCAGTTGTAAGTGATGTCATTTCAATGATTTGGTTGGATCTAGCTCAGCGGGCTGCACTAGAACTTCGCGGGTATTCCAAAGAGCGATTCCACGAGGATGATTCTGGCAACATTGGAAAAGAGCTTTGTTTCATGTCGCGGCTTCCATGATCTTTTTGAGGTGATTCGCGATGAGCAATATGAAAAGGATTTCATTAACATAGTACGTCCTTTTGTCTCGAACTGAAACAGAGGGCATTATTCTGACATATGAACCCAAGGTCTTCTTCTGCACAACTTCCAATTCGCCTCTCACATTTCGAGAATCAACAAAACCTGATTGGCTGGGCTCGCCTTTGCGTCGTCATGTCTTGGCCTCGTTTCCACAACGCGAGATTGATTTTGATGCTATCAGGGACTCCAAAACTGAGGAGGACAACAAGTATATCTTAACTGATGCTTACAATCCTCTCGGAAAACTTCAAGATGCACAAGGTTTGCACCATTGGAAACGTGGGTTCGCCACACGCCTTCTCTTGACACGATCACTGATGTTCGTTGCCAGTAATGCGGGAGGTCCTTCCCAACCAGCATTGGGAGACATACTAATGACCAACTCAGGAAATGTATCACGACCATGTATTTGTATAATATATTGTACACCTAGAATCTAGTACATATCGAGTATATAGCTCTCAACTACGCGAATCACTTTCGTGAGAACCTGGCAGCCGCCCGATGCGCCTTTTCTCTTGAGGATAGTAACGTAGTGCACTTCCACGCCCAAGTTCCCCCTTTTCGGACATGTCAACCGCATATCTTTGTCACCTCGATATAAAGCCCGAATGGCGTCTAGTCCTGATCCTTTAACCTTTGCGGTATTAATAGGGTAATTCCACGCTCTATGTCTGACCACCTCCAGCCTTCGACATCCTCCTCGCCCGGTCGTGCATCCAGCATCTCGCGGCCAGCGTGGCCTTGGCAAGTTTCAACTTTGCGTAATAGTGCCTCAAGTTTCTCGGCTAGTTCCTTGGAGTCCAGAAATTCGACATCTGGCTCGCCTCGTCCAACTTCAACTGGCTCCGGCTCCCTTCAATGGCAAGCTGTCCCTAATTTGAAGTCAGCCAGTACTATGGGGAACAACGCCCACCGCAGTAACATTCAAGAAGACACCACACGGCAATGGTCGTTCATGGTGTGTTTCATTCCTGCGCCACCATCATTGCATTGTCTAAAGTTCCTTTTTAAAAGAGCTTTGAATGGACTGTCCGCGATGTGCACAGGTTGAGGGATTCTGTTGAGGGTGTTGATGCGCAAAACACTGAGATCGGTGAATTTGAGATACTAAAGCAATCACATATGCTAGGAGACAACAAGTTCAAGCTAGAGATTGGTGCGTTTCATTGAATTGCCTGACTAGCATTAGGCTTGACCTGTTGTAGCTTTCACACCGCCTTTAGATGGTTCTTCAGAAGATTCCAATCAAAAGTCCGCGCTGTCGCTTTATATCACGTCGTTGATGGTTGACTTTGCACATGCGGACTATGAACTCTCAGCATCGATGATGACAGCTATTAAATGTCAGGCAGATCGTTTTGGAGAACGAGGCGCGCCCCCAGAATGGGTGTGGGACTTTTGGCAGTTGGATTGGGTGTTTCGACACGAACATGAGGTCTGGGGTACGTGTCGCGTTCCAAGTATACACTGACGTAACGCTAATCCTTATGCGCATATTTAGAGTGTCCGCTTCCACCTCTTTCTGCCCTACTTGAGAATGCGAGAATTCGGGCGACAGATTCGTTTGTTATCTGTGTCCAGATTCATTGTCCTTCTGGGCCTTCGTATCCTCAACAACCCGCTGTCCACTATGTCCCTAAGGATCTGTTGGATGGACTTGAAGCTTCTCTTGACAATCCTAGTACGTGATATTACTATCTTATTTCGATAAGCATCCGATTTCTATCGTTGACAAGACACAGGAGACGTTCGTTTCATATGTCTAGAAAGACAATCATCGTTCCCTCTACTGGCCGATGCTACACCACCTACTAGCCGAAAATCATCATTATCATCATCATCATCCTACTCTCCCTTCTCTTCTCGAACCACAGTCCGCAAGCGCGTTATCTATGCTCACTCAGACATTCTAAGTCGACGGTCAGAGTACTTTGCTACCATGCTTGCATCCTCATTCTCAGAGAATCCTACTCTCACAAGTGGGGAGCGAAAGATTTACACGATTATAGTCGAGGAAGCGGATTTTGAGACTGTATACTGGTTGTTGAAATTTTGCTATACTAATTGGCTTCTCTTCAGGGAAGACGATGATCCACGGTTAGCCATGGATGGCGTTGGCGCTGGATGGAGTGCCAAATGGTTGCAAATGCGAGGCGGAGAATGGGACTGGAAAATCTTCCAGAGGGATGATAGTGCCACCAATGATACTAAAAGTGTCACTAGTGGGGACAGCCTCCCCTCTGTAGTCGACGCAGGAGGACCCTCGCCCAAATCGGAAGTCTTGCAGCCCGTCATTACCGCAATTGGTTCGTCTGGCCCTAGGAATCCGCCTACGCCTAAGGGATCACAAGCATCATCATTGTTACGCTCAGGGGTTTCCTCTCGACGACCTATACCATCTTCTGCCACACCCACCACTTCCAATGCTCCATCCTCAGCCCGGATGAAACCTGTTCCATTAACGCCAGCCACATCGACTACTTTCCCCTCGTCTACGCGTCCCGGGTACCCGATTTCTCCTATAACAGGGAGACAACACCCTCTTGTCCCAGTTGCTGCCCCCGACCCCCATCTTCATCCTACACCCGCCCCAAGGCCTGCCTCAGCATTATCTATGTATCAAGTCGCTCATCGCTATGCGATGCCAAATCTAGCAACGCTTGCTCTGGACCATATGATGTCTACTATCACACCACAATCCAGCTTTGCTCTTTTGCTTGCTGCGTCGGTCTGGGAAGAGCTGCATTCACTTGTTGAAGTAGGTTTTCTGGAAGATGCCATGCTGGAAATGTCACTCATATGCTCCCAATGCCAGGATTATGTTGTTGATAAATGGGATGAGGTCTATGTGACGGAGGAGTTTGAACAATGCTGTCAAGAGGTGGCAGCTGGAGAGTAAGTCTGAAGCTTTTTAAACTGGTCGTATCTTTATGGTTAATCTTTTAGGTGGGGCTCGGAAGGTGGCAAGACACTCATGAGCATCTTCCGTCGTCTTCGTTCTCCTGGGACTCTAAAATGAGGCATGATGTTGGTGATCTCATATATTTCCTTGGAAATATTGTTCTGTCTGACGACGCACTGGCCTCAGAGTTCAAATGGGTCATTGTTTCCAACTGGGTCGAAGAAATTACCTTTTTATCTACTGAGAAGACGAGTGACATATGACTGTTATCGAGTTAACAGGTCTAGCTGTTCCCAAGTTAGATTATCGGAATGAAGCACTACAGAGGCATCCTTGAGCAACATGGCGGTCAAAGTGCACCGAGTAACCAAATTCAGGACATGAAACCCAATTAGATAGATTTCCGAGTCTCAATTTACAGCCGCCAGATCGGTAACTATAGTCGACCAAGAATGGGGAATAAAACAGTAAGTAGCTAGAGAGGCCTTAGGCATATCGCAGGAATCTCAGTGCAAGTGCACGAAAAACGAGTTACGATAGGCAAGTTTCGAACTCTGTCCCGCTTGATCTGTTCGAGCAAACAGAAAAAAGATCAGGCTACAAGTACTGGCCATCAGCAAAACGGTCGCCCTGGTACTTGGCCAAGTTAGAGGACTTCTGCGGAAGAAAGCAATACAAATAATAGTACCCATATCCCGGACCTGAAAATAATGAATACAGCTTGCATTGATTTATTGAGTTGTAACCTAGCCCTTAAGATTAGACCTAAATTGTAATTCAAGATGTCAACATTGTTGCAACATTGGATCACATTATATTCCACATCATCACTGGAGCCTTATTACAGCATCGGCTACAATCCTGGACACTATTATAACAGTGCTGAAATTAAATTGACCAGACACAATGAAGGCGCAACAGCAACAATAGTAATACCACGAGGTAATAGCCATAACAGTATCAGGCCATGTCACACCATTCTAATCTAAATTAATCATTGTTGAGCATGGGAATAGAATTGATTTAAAAGTACTATCAATGATAATACATATGGCCAATCTGTCAGAAAACATGGAGCAAAGTTGAAAGCATGACGAGACAACAGAAGAGACAGACCGTCACAACATGTACATGTAGCAAAACAAACAAAACATTGTCAGTGAATCTTGGAAAAATGGAAAAGAAAAAGTCCAAGCCAACAACATTCATTATTTTACTTGCTGCGTTGGCTCGCGTTTTTGCCAGGACCTATCTTTTTGCCTCAAACCATGCCCGTACCTCGACCAGTGTTGCTCACCCTACCCTTGCTATTGTCTTGACCTGTGCTGCCAGCCCTACCTTCGCTGTTCTCTCGACCCACACTGTTGTCTCAACATGCATTGCTATTTTGACTTGTGCTGCCAGCCCTACCTTTGCTGTTCTCTTGACCTGCGCTGTTCTCTCAACCTATGCTGTTCCCTCGACCTGTACTGTTCTCTCGACCTGCGCTAACCTCTTGACCTGTGTTAACCTCTTGACCCTCACTACCCTCTTGACCTGCGCTCTTGTCATATTATTCTTGTTGTCTGATTGATCTTCTTCCTCATTCTCCCCATCGTTGTATTTGGGGGGGTCGTTGTCATCATAATAACCTAGCTTGTGTTCCTGCATGTAGAGCTTGTCCTTGGCCAGGTCATAGTTGCTTTGGTCATCTGCTTGAGCTTTGCCTTTACCTTTCTTGTTGGCATGCACAGCCTCCAAGTACGTTGTCATCTTCATCATCACCTCCAATCACACACTGATCATTGTCAGGGTCGTAGCTCCAGGCATTGTCATCGTTGTTGTCAGCCCTATGCTTCATTGTCATGCATCTATCTTGAATTACCACCTCAACACCTTGACACTTCTTAAATGGCTCCACCTCCTCTTGCATATGTCTTGCCATATGCTTCCGTTGATGCTGGGCCTTGAGCTGCTCTTGTTCTTCAGCCTCGTTGCATTCTCTCTGTTGTTGCTCTTGTCTTCACTTTTTGGCTTCCTGCTCCTCACATTGAGCTTTCTTGATTTGCACAATATTGCTTTCAGGACTTGGAGGTGGGGGAGGTTGCTTATGCTTCAAGCAAGCAGAACTGTCCTGACTGTAAAGTGTCCTGCAGGTGAGAAGGCAATTAAATATATATTATACCAGAAAATATACTCACTTGTTCCAAAATTTCAGCATATCTTTAGACCATTTGGTAGGAGGGTCAAAGACATCAATAGTGTTGTAATAGAGGTCCAACATTGAAAAGATTTCATCCTGCACATTCCATTGAGACGTATCACTTAAAGCATTCCATAACTAAATGCCATATCAGAGATGGTGAATTGACAAAAAATGTATGCAATAATCATGGGAGTGATGGATAAGATTTTGAATTTGGTTGTGATTAGTGCTTTGGTGGCATGTTTCTTGTTTTGGTCTAGACCTGACCCAAAGAGCATGTGCTGGCAGGCCTAAAGGAGCGTCAAATCAATAAATCAACATGCAGGATTGACTTACGCTGATCAGCAAAGGCCCATGACAGAGTCCTTGCAAGGGATTGTCATGGTGGGTCTCAGGGGTCAGGAATTGAGTTTCATCATACATGAAGGATGGGAAATCGCTGGCTGTGATTGTGATCTCACTATCACGTAGTTGAGCAAGGAAACTGATGAGAATGATTAGCAAAGGTGATACATATAATATGGTGCAGATGTACTCATTGTCAAAATCATCCATCAATTGCACTAGACAAAGCAATCAGCCAGTAAAGATGTTGTTGAAGCCACATGAGGATTTTGCTTGAGGAAGGGGTAGTCACAGATCTGGGATGATGAACTGGAGATCAGGATTTTGCATTAATATTGGCAGATTGTATGATACCTTTTGAGTATCCACCATCCTTGCGCTAACAAATTTGTTGTTGAACTAAAACCTTTTTTTGAGAACCTGATCAGCAAAACACTAAAGAAATATGCATGACACTGATAAGATTATGTAGTATACTATCATAAAAGTCCTCCCTATCCCAGGAATTGCAGAGTTTGCTTAGGGTTTGTTTGAGGTTTGGGGTGATTTTGAGGATCACATGGAACACATCAATGTGTCTTTGCTTAGTACTGACCACATCAGTTTCACTGCTTCAAAAATTAGGAGCATATAATCAGTTTTTGTATGCATATAATTGAAGAATCGCTCACCTTTCATTGTTGGGCTGCTTGATGGGTTCCTCTTCCTCTAGACCACATGATTCTGCATCTAGTAAACCCTCATCCACAAGGCCATGCATTAAAATTGTGTCAAGATCTAGAAAAAGGTTCACCAGACATGACATCAATTTGCTAGAATGCTGGTAAGGTTGTAGAGGTCCTTGATTAATAGAGAGATGATCACATCAGTGTTTGAGTGAGTGAGTTCAAGGACTCACAGTTCTCTTCCTTGCTAAAGTTCTGAACTAATGCATTTCTTCAATGCCTTGACAAAGGTATCCCACTCCTGCAAAGCTGCTGATTTTTTTGACTGGTTTGCATGTGATCTTGTGGATGGTGAGCATGGTTGAGTTGTAGCTTGTTCTTCATTGATATTGTGAGGTTGTTGGCAGCAAAGAGCACATGGCATGATTGTGGTAGAAGACAAAGGTAGGAAACAATAATTAGTCAATGCATCCAAATCAGAGTCACATGTCATGTGACATGACAGGACCTTTTGGAATATTTTCAACATTCAAGTTCATCAACTTACTGTGTATATTTGGTAAACTCCTCACTCTGTTGCAATTGCTGACATTTTTATCAGGAAATGTTTCATTGTATATATTGTCACTGCAAATTTGACTTCAAAAATTAAGCAAAATCACATCAACCTTGATGTTGTGAATGTAAACCTCTTAGAATTGGTACTAATCCTCAGCTTCAGTCTCCCAAAACTGGCACTGGATCTATAGATCATTCATTAATAGTAAGTAATTTATGCCAGATTTCTGATGATGACTGACTGTGATTATGGAGATTAACAATAGTTCTTTGTCAATTCAAATGGACTCTACACCACAGATTTCTGTTCCAGATCCCTCTCACATTGAAATGCCACCCCCTCAACCCTCCTTTCTGCCACAGAAGCATGTTCAAAAGACTCCATGCCACCTTGTTGATTTCTTGCCTTCAGATCTATGACCTTTGCAACAATTTTCCATGGAATACTCTTGTTTGGATGAAGTATGCCAGAGTAAGCATTGCTGTGTGAAACCAGAGCCATCAACAGTACCACCTCCTCTCAGACTTGATCTATTAGGAACTGAATCCAATGAAATGGGATTAATTTGTTGCTACAGAGATCTGCCCTCATGAGACCCTGATCGAGAAATCACCATCTATCAGGTTTCAGATACACCAACGTTCATTTGTGAGACTGGTGACAAGCCAGCAGATCCACTGGGCACATTTGGTCCAACTGCAAAGGAGATTGTAGAGCAAACTGACTCCAAGTCGTTGAGTAAATTTGTCCACCCATTTCTCAATGCATCTGTCTTTTGGCTAATGTTGTGGTTTTATGCTTGTAAAAATCTGACTTTGGCTACTCTGGATTGCTTGGTCTACTCTGTGATCTTGGCTTCCGACTTTAAATGCAAACATTTCCAAGGTTTTAGCATCGTTCATGAGAACCGATGGCTTGATGACTTGCATATGAGCTCAGATAGAGCTAGTGAAAGTTCTTCCATTCCTTCCTGGCTTGTCAATGACAAATGGATGAAATACATGGTCCAACTACCACTTCCACTTACAAGAAAATGACATTGTTCCAAAAAGGCTGCACCAACACTTGTCATCAATTTCTTGCACTGTGACTTTGTCAAACTCATCAAATCAGGAATTCAGGATTACGCAAAGAAGTTCCATTGATGTGGTTTCCAGCTTTGTTGGAAGCCTTCTGACAGTGAATCACAGCAGCATGTTTATGGAGAGGTATATACTTCGAACTGTTTTTTGGAATTAGAAGACATCAATTCTGTCAACAGCTGTAATCTTGAAACAGTGGTAATCCCACTTCTCTTATATTCTCATTCAACTCAGCTCATGAACTTTGGCATGGCATCACTTTGGCCACTCTACATATGGTTCAGAGGACTATCTAAGTATATCCGAGGGAAGCCTACAAGTTTTTCAGCCCACCATCTTGCCTATCTCCTATCAGTGTGTTATTCTATAATTTGACTCTTAGATTTTTCCTCTAATGAATATATCTTTAGCTCCTCAATCTTGTGAAGGACCAATACAATGAACTTTTTGATGTTGCATCTATGCCAGCAATAATAACCTTTCTCTGCCGTGAACTAATTCAAGCTGTTTGGAAGCACTTGCTTACAGACAAATTCAAGCAGATATATAGGGATGGTATTGTTTTGAAGTGTGGGGATGATATCTGGCAATGGCTGTATCCACAATTTTTTACTTATTCTGCCAATTACAAAGAAAGGTGTGTCTCATATATAATTTCTTGTTGTCTCCTTAGTCTGACTTACATTTAAAGAGTATTAGTTTTGGGAATGGGACATGGGCACTTGCTTGGATGTCACCTGTTGAATCATGAAAGCACAGATCTTGAACCTTGGAAGAAAGCTTCATGATTTCATCTGGTCATCCAGACTATGAATCAACAGTAGCAACCAGCAGTCTTGCATCAATAAAGTTCGCAAGAAGATTTTTGAGAAAAGATATGCCATCAATGGTAAACCTATAAATAGGTTGCTTGGCGAGTCTCTTGTCCCTGTTCAGGTGAGTAATATTTTGTTCTGTGCTCTGTTAGTACCTCATACTAATGATATTTCTACTAGAATGCATTTTCTCAAGTTTTGCTACTGAATAAAGAGAACTATTTCAATCTCTTTGTATGTGATATTGTGCACAAATTTGAGCTCAGTGTCCGAAGAAGTGTTTTCAAGCATCTCATCCAAATGTTATACATATATGGTGCAATTTTGATTGGTGACCTTGATAGAAGGTAAGAGATTTCTTCATTCGTTGAATCCTAGATGGACACAGATTGATTGAAGGTATCATTGTGTCCCCTCTTTTGGATGTGAAACAATTAGAAGATTTCAGAATGATGTGTCTGCCATGAAGAGTATGGCTGCAAGAGACTTTGAAGACATGGTGCAGGTATTCCACTATTCAGTTGACATTTTCATTTGGTATTTACACACTCCATAGATGGTGGGACCATGTTTTGAAGATCTCTTTTCTCTTACAAGAGGCAGAATCGACCATGAGATTCAAGACTTGTTATTTATAGCAGCATGTTGGCATGCATCTGCAAAGATGCATTTACACACTGAATGGTCTCTTGACATATTTTGTGAGATGACTAGGACATTTACCCAACAAATTTGCATCTTTGCCATGAAGGTCTGCCCACTCTTTGATACTTGGGAGACCCCAAAAGAAGCCAACACAACAACATGTCATAAAGCTGCTGAGGTGGCAAAGAAGGCTGGTGATTTAACATGACTAAGGGAGACTAAACCAAAGTCAAAATCATCCAAAATTGAGAAGGAAGTCATTTCTAAAGGCGACTGAAGTCAAGGAGAAGAAGAGATTGTTCAACATTGACACACCAAAGATGCATTCTCTTGTTCATTATCCAATGACAATTGAACAATTCAGCACAACAGATTCCTATTCTACCCAAATTTTAAGTTGATTTGTCTTATTTCAAGTTGACAATGATACCAATGATTGCATTCCTAGGGTGAGCAAGAGCGCAAGCATGTCAAGGCTTTTTATTCACAAACAAATAAAAACCAATTTGAGAATCAAATTTCCCAGCATGAACAATGCGAGGCCAGATCAAGAGCAATGGAATGCACTATCAACAACTTGGACATCATAGAGGAAGAAGAACTGCCCCAGATGAATCCTAAAGAGCACTATTACATCTCAAAGACCAAGCACATTCTGATGAATTTACTGAAGTGGGTGAAAGATTATCAAAATGACACTGTGTTACATGTAAGTCTTGCTGCCAAGTCAAGTCAACCTTAAACTGATCAATATGTATACAGAGATTTGTACGCACCCTGAAAGATCATTTGTTGACATGCCTAGGCTTACCCAACACAGAAGTAATCACCAATAAACATTGCAATCAACTCATCATCTGGGATCATATTATATACAAACACAAAACACTCTGTATCAACTACATAACATACAACAATTGTTGCAAACAAGATACAATTAATTAAAAACAACAGTCCAATGTGATAGTTCTAGCAAACAAAGACAATGATAATGCCCATCTGTATTGGTATCTTTGCATGGTCAAGATCCTTCATGCTTTAGTTCAAATGAGCAGTGCACAAGAATTTCAGCATGTAGAGTTCTTATGAGGCTGATGGTATGGATTCATCATCTGGGATCATATTATATACAAACACAAAACACTCTGTATCAACTACATAACATACAACAATTGTTGCAAACAAGATACAATTAATTAAAAACAACAGTCCAATGTGATAGTTCTAGCAAACAAAGACAATGATAATGCCCATCTGTATTGGTATCTTTGCATGGTCAAGATCCTTCATGCTTTAGTTCAAATGAGCAGTGCACAAGAATTTCAGCATGTAGAGTTCTTATGGGGCTGATGGTATGGATTCAAACATGACAGAAAGTCAGGGTTTTTAGCTAAGCATCTATGTCAAATTGGTTTCATGAAAGGGGCAAATGCATTTGGATTCATCAATCCCAGTGATGTAATTCAAGCAGTTAACCTCATTTCTTGTTTTGCTGGCCTTCAAATTGATTATTTACTTGGTCCTTCTATGGCATGGCACAAGGAGGAGGGAAATGTGGATTATGAGTGCTATTATGTGAACATGTAGGTGTTTCCAGCATGGCCAACTTGAGGACTTACCTGAAAATGTTGACTCATCTCTAGGTTTGTTAATACAGACATGTTTGTGCGTTTCACTGGTGGCAGGATTGGACATTGAGGACTATGTGAAGCCACTCATTCTTTGCTGAATGAGACTGAAGAAGCATTCTTAGATGTAATGAGACCATCATTCAGACTTGGACTTGGAGGACAATGATAAGCCTATCAACACACTGAATACTGTTACCAATCAAAATGGATCTAAAAAACATGACACAAACATCATGTGATTAGTCATGTGACACCATGTGACCACATAATGGCAATCTCACCAGAGTCTACCAAATAAGGCAGAACCATGCCAATGCTGAATAATGCCGTTTCTTGCTAGTCTGACAGGAGCTGACAGAAGGCTAGCAGGAGCCAAAGAAGCCTCAGCACTTACTCATCCTGCACTACAGAAGAAGGCTGACTATGTAAACTAGCTGTGTATACTTTAATCCTCTCACCATGGCCCCACAATAATGACAGTAGGCCACCTGATGGAGTGCCATGGATAATTAGCAAATCCTGCCTCCAAGAAGTATAAAAACTGTAAACTTACTGTACAGAAATATATACCACACTGCATTCACCCTGTTACGCTGCTAGTACAGAGCTCAACTTGTCCAAGACATCCTTCAAGGTTTACTTGACAAAATTGACATTGTCAAACACATTTCTACTTAACTCTGCGTTTCTTTACCATATTAAGTCTGCGCTTTCCTGACATCATACATTTGCATTCACATTGCGTACGTTGTTAACTACTGACCCAAGTTTGCAAACCCAATTGTAAGGGCAACCTCTGGAGGCTGTAGCACAATCACACAACTGGCAAAGGGAGATCCAAAGTCTATTGAGCACTGTACAGATATATACATGCATAACTACACACCTGGCAGAGGGAGATCCAAAGAGAACAAGTCTGGAGATCCCCTATGCCAGAGGCAACGCTTCAGAGGCTCCAGAAGCGTGGGAACCAACTGTACAGTACACATAAGCCACACAAAAACAAGAGACAACTCCAAAAGAGCAAATCTCTGGAGATAATAAAACTCTG
>JAGGAX010008371.1:15501-52157 GCA_017657335.1 Termitomyces titanicus | reverse complement strand
TGACTTCATTTTAGGAGCCCAAAAAGTTTATTCAATTCATCCTCGCGTGTTCAGTGCTTCCACCGAGTAGGCTCGGCTGGGATACCAGTATGAAGTTATGGAAAACGCCCCAGCCGTTACATTCTTTCAACGAGAGGATTATGTTAAAAACGCTCTTGTCCGCCAGTGGGTGTTTGAAATGCCAGTTTGAAACGAAGACGACAAAGTCGACGGAGAATGTTCCTCACCACAAAGGCCCTTAGTGTTGGGACTGACTGCATGCAGGGTCGTGCTACTGTTGTCTGGCCGGTCCAACGGCTGAACGACGGCCAGGCAGCTTCCGATGAGGTCAGTAATATACCGCTGACGATTTCCGCTGTTCTCAGATCTTCGCAGATCTTGATCATGAAACAGTGCTGGCGACCAATAACCGCAGAGCCCGAAGGAGAATTGTATCCTCCCGCTGACGAAGCCGAAAAGTACCACATTGGCTGTGTTGTCGTGGCAGCTTCGAACATAACGACCCGCTTCCGATGGCAAATATAAACCAGAGTTGAAAACGGAAAGCAGAGACCTTTGAAATCGAAAACGAGCAAGAAATCCACGTCTTCATCATTCCAGTGACTGATCATGATTCACTCATTTTCAACTTCGGGGAAGTCGATATCACTGATCGGGTGCTATCTCGGGCTCTGCTATCCAAGAGCTATGGTTGGACCCTTCATCGCTTCAGTGATCGCCTGGAACTCGTTAGTGTATGCGATCACATAGTAGAGGGTACGTCCGTCTCGGTTCTTTAAGAATGTCTCCGACTGATTCTACAAATAGCTCTTGAATTCCTTTACTTTGAGAAGGGGATCATCCAATGTGATATTAGCCTTGGAAATGTCCTGATATCTTCTATCAATGACGTACATGGTGCTACAGGTCTTCGACAATGCGAAAGTGGTCGTGGAAAAGAAGCCGACTATCATCCATGCATGAGACAGAGACTTGGCTTCTCAATAAAAGACGGCAGAAATATCGTGATATCTTTGAGTTTTTAGGGAAGGAATTGCCTCCTCGGGCAGCTCATGCCCTAGCTTTTTATAATAGAACTCTTGACTATCTTGCAGACCTCGAGACCATCATCGAGAGGCCATCATTCTTCGAGAAGGTGACTAGATTTCTTTCACCGTTAGCTCAAAAACTAACCATCGCATTTTAGCTCGACATTTCCGAGGAGGATACGATGAGGTCAAGTATATTTTGGTTTCAAATGTAGCAGCCACATCTTGAAACTGAACCATAGAATACTCAAATCCCAGACTTAACCAAACACGAACCCCAGAAAGCGAAGCGAAGCGTGAGTTTTCAG
Source organism: Termitomyces titanicus (assembly GCA_017657335.1). NCBI lineage: Eukaryota > Fungi > Basidiomycota > Agaricomycetes > Agaricales > Lyophyllaceae > Termitomyces > Termitomyces titanicus. Next base: position 50,821 of record JAGGAX010008371.1, on the reverse strand, counting down.
CTCCTTATCTCATGCTTTGTACCTCAGTGGTCATTCAGGCTACTTTACCATCTGCAAGTTCAGAGATTTTGAGTGAAATGCGTATCTTTGCCTTGGATCACCCACATTCCGAGGACGATCCCAGAAACAACTTGAGAAATCCAAACATCACTCGATGACGGCACCGCATGCGATACCCGACATGATCTCGAGGCTCTCTTTCGGTGCATGTCCTACATTTGTATAAATCGCGAAGGCCTCGGCGGTAAGCGGCGCAAAGAACTCCGACCAGAGTTCGAGGTTGAGGACAATGAAGACGTCAAAGAACTTACGGCATATCAACTACTGCTTTTTCTCGTCTGACCAGGACAACCTTGGTCATAACAAGGAAATGCTTTTCTGGCAGAATGATTACTATGAGGTCCTCGTCCGTCATTTTCATCCATACTTTGAAACTCTCAAACCTTTGATGAGGCAATGGTGGAACATTTTACGCTTTGCACATCGGTTTCCGATGTTTGAAACCATCCACAAGACGCTCAGAAAAGTGTTAGCATCGACTTCCAAGATACTTCTAGAACAACCCGTATCTCCTGAAGATCTTAGAAAGACGGCCGAGGTCGTCGAGGCGCGAAAGAAGGAGCTCGAGGAAATCCGGAACCCTTTCCAATGCAAGTCAAACACCAGCCCAGAGAAGTCAGAATCCGCTCCTTTGGACGCGTCACCGAGGACCGATGAAACACTTCACAGTCATCATACTGGAACTGATCATCGAAGGTTGACGCTCCGACCCCCGGAAGAGGGCGAAGAATTCTTCTGTCGACTAAAATCCTCCAAGTCAAAGATGTGTTCGTGGTACGTATGGAAGTATGCTGTACCCGCCTTGATTCCTCGATTTCAAGTTTCCGATTTTTCTAGTTTCGAAGCGTGTATTAGTTGGCCCTACTAGTGAAGATGTAATCTATCCATTGTGTCCAGCTTTTGGGCGCCACTCCCACTGGTCAGACAAGAACGTTCAAGTTATGGGCACCGCGCCTGCCACAGTAGCAACATGATCTAGTTAGTTACCTTATTCACAGCCCACTCGGCCAGACGCTATGCCAGTGCTGGCGAACCGAGTAGCAACTACCACAGCAAGAGGATGACAATGAGTTCTAGCCATGAGCACCTGACCACCGTTCATCGTACAAGCGTTGATTACAACCGCCCTTGGGAAAACCAATTCGGCGGGCCTTTAATCCTGTATTCAACGAAAGGATGACAACATGTATTCCTCTTATATACAGCAAAAACAAGACATCATAATTTAGTATTATAACCCGCCCTCGCCTGTTCACTCTGCCTCCATTTCTCCACCTCAACATCAGGATCATATCCATACACCGCCTTGACCCTCTCCCTATCTGCCCACTCATTTATATTACCTTTGCCCTCCGCTTGCTTACCCCCAGAGTTTATCCTCAACAACTCCTCTTCCATCGCCTTCCTCATATCCCTATCTCTCTCCTCTTGCGCAGGTCCATCGAGTAAATGGAACACACCCTGGATCATGCGCGAAGCGAGTTGATTGAGGGATGCACGGGGGTGGCGCAGTTTTTGATATGCGCGCAAGAGAGTTGGAATTTGTTTTCGGGATGTGAGGCGCGAGAAGAGGTTGCCGATCATCGCAGCATCTTCGATCTGGTCAATTTTTTGGGCTGAGTCATGGGTCAGTCAGGGGCTTCATGTTGATGGAACTCACCGCCATGGCTGCTCCTTGAGCGCGGTAAGGCTATAATTCGTCAGGTCAGGAATCGAATCCCTGAAGGCAACAATTTCGAGGGAAAGACACATACAAGCATTGGGTGGCATGCATCCCCAAGCAAACAAACCTTGTTACTGGGATGGACCCATGAGATCAACGGATTGCGATCAAGTAGGGCCCAGCTCATGGTTGAAGGGACGAGATCCAATAGCTTTCGGACTCTGGCGCATTTCAGTTATTTTTTCGAGCAGACACACTTGAACGAAATCTTACCGTGGCTCGAAATCAGCATAGTCGGCCCTCATTTGTTCACAGTCCGTGGGTACAGGAACCTCTCCCTCCCCATTACTCGGGTGTATCATGACCAAATTGTATTCTTTCTTTGCACGCTAACATCGGAGCCGTAAGTGACATCTTTCCATCAGTACAATGAATCGAGCAAGGTGCTTACAATGCAATATCCAACAACATGCCTCCTAGGTCCCATCCAGACATTCGCTTCTGCATCTTCGACAAACGCCTTAAGCTCAGGGTCTTTCACCATTTCCACGGCTGGAATTGTAGCTCTATACGCCGCATCGCCCGTATTGAGTGGCGCGTCTTTGCTTCCCACCACAATGTCCCTTATGAGGCTCCGAACGCCATCAGCTCCAATCACCAGATCTGTCTTGATTATCTCCCCAGATTCCAATACAACGAATGGAGTGCTTGGTTCCACGGCCAGGACTTTACTTTTCAGGCGTAAAGTCATATGCGGAGCGGCCAACTCCTGTAACAACTTCTGGAGATCTGCTCGCTATCATTGCGATTCAGTCAGGTGGTGTTTACTATAAAAGTGATTGGTGACCCACATGGACGTGGTAATAAGGCGCTCCATGCTCGCGTTCGACTTCGTCACCCCATTTGTTCCATCCCACGCGCTCGCCATCTTGATCTGCAGTAAAGAAAAATGGAAAAAAAAAATCAGATTACACAAATCAGGTGATTGGCTAAGCCCAAAGGATCAAACGGACATCTACGTAGAGAAAGAGATTGTGGAATGACGGCGATCTTCTTGAGTTCCTCTCCCAGACCCCAACGTATCAAGAGACGAGTCATATTGGGGGTACACTGGATTCCTGCACCAGTTTCCTGTAAAAAGTGCGCGCTTTCGAGGACAGTGACTTTGTGCCCTGCACGGCCAAGGCAATACGCAGTAGCCAGCCCTCCGATACCGGCACCGACGATCGTGATATCCAATGGCATGGCTTCTTGCTGTTCCATTTTGTACGTGAGCATGATATGATATATGAATCCGGGCCGAAGCCCTCTAGAGATTTTAGCACCTTTGTGGGAGGATTTTCTCGTGTCACGTTAGGATCCTGTTGGATTTGCCTCAGAAAGGGCGCAACCTCGAGCGGGGACTCACCATTTTGAACTAGTGAGGGGTTGGTGAAGAAAGAAGACGAGAGAAGTTTGAGCGTGGACAGCCCATCACTTATAGCCTGGCAGAAACGTTGTTAACTTGTAGAACAGAGATCCAAGTGCTCGGTCTCAAGGATGATTGCGCCTTCGGCATCGAGACCGCCGATAGATATCGACTTGGTTGTTGCCTTATTAATGAGGTCTTGTGAGAACCAATGTTAAGCTAAAAAGAAATGATTCTCAGTGGACTTGGAGGCGACAAGCGAATAACTGGACGGGGGAGGATTCAGGTGAAGTTCGACAGAAGATGCATGTTTAAGATTTCCTCTTGGATCAGTAGTACAGATGCTGCCTCTTAACGATCTAAAAGCAACCGAGAGGAGATTCGTAAATAGCGAGCAACTGAAGGAGGTATCAGAGAGCAGGTCAATAGTATGACAGATTGGTCGCGAAGTAGAGCTCGGTAGATTGGATTAAGCGGCCCCGAGGTAAACCATTGTATGTGTTCATATCAAATTCTATAGAAGGCGTTCTGATTGATCTCCACAGCCTCTTCTCGACCCGTCCACGCAGGAGGCAAGATGTGTCTTGATTCGCAGATTGGCCACCGGTATTTTCTTGCAGATAGACTCTTTGAAATATCCCAATGTTCTCCAATGATACTAGCTAGTTTACATACAAGTCCGACGTGTCCCAACATTCTACTAACATAAAGCAATGGAAGCAATTTACTCATAACATAGAATAAAGATCTTCCCATCCCTAACACTCAAAATCACTGCACCCTGACTCTGGTCGATATTTATTGTCTCGACCAGATCCAAGTCCAACTCCGGCGGTGTCTCCAGAGTTCTAACCACGCCGCCTGTCTTCGACCATGGTTTCTCGCCCTCACTAACCCTCCCAAGACCCTCATCAAACGGTGGGAACGTAACAAACCTCAACCACTTCGCATCCGTATCTTCAGAGCGCGGACGCGTAGGATCATCCTCGTTATCCACAAACTCGATCCATGCCGCATGCCCAAAGTCTACCGCAACAAGTGGGCGCGGACGATCCATCTCGCCGTCGTCATCCTCCGGCTCCTCTGCCGTCTCTGCGACACATACAACCTCGAACGGCGTATCGACATACCAAAGATGCATCAAAGCTGCATCGTCCACCTCCTTCCTCTCATTGTCCCTTCCCCACGGACTAGCTGAACTCCTTCCCTTCCCCTTATCCTTCCTACTTATCACCTGTAAGCCCTCCCGTTCGCCCGGCGGTCGTAGCGGGTGCACGGGCCCCACAAGTTTATGTATAAGCTCCGACACGAGAGTGGGGTCCCACTCGTCTTGGGTCAGCGGGACACGGAAGTAATGCTGTGCAAGCATGAAGCGCGTGCGGTGTGTTTCGGGGTCATGTGCGGCGAGAAGGACGACGGTGCAGCTCACGCGAGGGATCCCGGGGAGGCTCGGCCACCATTGTCTGACGAAGTGCGCGCTGTCGGGGCACCAGGGAGGGAAAGGGTAGGGATTCGGATTGGGTGGTGGTGAATGTACGCCGGCGGATGGGGACGAGGTGGGCGGCGGACTGGAAGGCGTTGGCGCTTCAGTGCCGTTGGAGGTTGGCGGTGATAGTGGGGACGTCACGCTCGATAAAGATAACGAGACAGCCATAGGGGCAACGATACCGTTGGTCGCACCAGCACTATTTATTCCGTTTGTAGCTGGTGTAGGACTAGGATCGACTGGGTCGATGTGCGTAATGATTTTGAGCTTTGGGAAGATAAATTCCCTATGAAGAGTCACCGCCGGCGAGACGCGATAAGATATTGTTGGAACGCCAGATTTAGAATCCAACGTTTTGGTGAAAACTTCCAAAAGATGCAAGGGATAAAAATACTGAAATGCCCCGTGGCTTTCTTCGCAATGAATAACGATGTTGCCTTCATACAGAATGCATGACCAATTTGATGATAGAACCTAATATAGATGCAGGATTAGGTTGGAACGTGTTCTGTTTATGGTTCACTCACACATTCAATTCCAGTGTCGATGAAAATGTATTCTGGCTTGTCCCAATCAAGGAGTGCGTATAAACAAATGGTATTGGTACCATTGGCGTATATGAAAGCCGACAATAACCTCGATATGGGATCGAGGAGAAATACGTTCATGACGACGCCTTTCGTCTTGAACTCGGTCACATGTTCGAATATCGGAGGAGTATCCGCACTCTCCCCAGTATTCCCATCAAAGAACCTCAGTCTCATGAGGACGAATTCCATGATACGCCTATCGTCATTTCTGTCGAAGGCATCAAAATAGGTAAACGTCTACCAAAAGCAACCTGAAATTCACCTAGGAACGATAACCTTCGCCATAGTGAAATACACAGTCTTCTCCTCAAACTCAACCCGACACTTCCAAAGCTCCCACCGCTCGCCCGGACTCCATTCCGCAAGGCACTGATCCGCTTGCACATCCCAGCAGACAACCTTCCCAGTCTTCGTCGCACACAATGTATAGCTTGACGTAATTGGAGACAGCCAATCAACCTCTTCCATTGGCGGCGCGCTAACAGTTCTATACCATTGTTTCGACTCGACAGCGCAACCCTTTGCAACGTCCATGTAATTCGAATGATCGTTGATGTCCTTATAGGGACCAACATTTATTGGCCGGGGTCCCCGATGCTGCCACGCGTACTCGTATCGTGTGGCTTTGTTCACAGCGCGTATGAGTTGTTGGGTAGATAAGTCTGTTATTCGTTGAAAGCCTTTCAAGGGCAATGCTCGGCTTCTTCGCAGGAGATCGTTGGCGATTTGACGATAGACTGGACGTGAGATTGTAAAACAGTAAAGGGCTCTACATGTCTGGGATGGAGTTTTTTTAGTTGTAGAACGCGTCGATATGACAGAATAAGAGAGGCTGGAGCTCGTCAGCTGCAGCTCGAGGTCGACTGTTCGACAAGCAATCAAAGTTAGTCACCGCTGCCCTCTCCGACTACAGCAGTTCATCATCGAGTCCTCGGCGCCGTAAGCCCGCCGCGCTAAGCTGAGCAAGTCGCCACTCGTCAAAAGAGCTTTAAACGTCGGGTCACTTCGAATGTGTTACTCGCTCTTGTGGAACTGCAGCGCACACGCACACGCTCCGTCCTTAGAGCCACACTCACTGTGAGGTAAGCGAGTGATATTGCCCCAGTTCCCCATTCTCCAAGGTCCTTCAGAGATGTTACTCACCAAATGAAGATTGTGTATATCGAGCAAGTCGAGTCGTGAGGCGACATTCAGCAACAAATCGTAAGGCAAAGAATGGAGAGTCGGAGAGCCCAAGAAACCCATGGTGTATCTCTGGAAGCTTTTGGTCAGTAGGCTCCGAGGTCAACATAGGAATCTTATACCTTCTTATGATGCGAAGAACAAGGGATTGGACTGTACAAAAACGTAGACTATATAGTTGAGTAGAGTCCTTTCCAGGAGTGGTGATCTTTGCTGACTCAGCATCACACTGAAATGTTGAAATGTTCTGTCAGTGAAATTCTTGTTCTCGCCACCATGAGGTGGTTGCACAGCTTGCAATTCATTCACTTTCGAGTTTCTCCTATCACATGTCCCATTACTTGGTACTGACTGACGCTCTTGGGACTATGTATAGATCCCACTTCATACTTGTAGTCAACGGTCAGCCTGAAGACGCAAGATCCGAACTGTGAGGACTAGCACTCGCCAATGCGCCAAACTGTAGAACTAGAGAGACTGGCAACTCAAAACAACATACCGGACCTGCTCTGTCTCATAAACCGTTTTTTCCTAGTTCAATTCTCTCACCGGTCACTTGGTCGACCGTCTATCCATAGCTTCGGCATCGTCACACGAGTGGCCTGGTACGCTAAAGTTCATCTTAAAGGCTTTGCTTTTTAGCATGCAAGAACCTTCGGGAACCATGGTAAAGAACAACACCGAAGATCATGGTCAAGAAAGTCAGTCTATACCTACGCGATCCTCGGTCGTTCCCTTTCTCATCAAGAATCTACAGAGGGCATCCTGCGTCATACATAGTCTGAACGTTTTCATTGTGCTTCATATTTGAAATCTGAGGACCGAATTCAGCTGTGGGCAGAATACACTTATGGCTATGTTCCTGTCTCACCAGTCGACGCTCTCAAGCTCCAGATTCCTTTCTTCCTGTATATTCGCCACTCAAGATAGATCTCTAAATTTCCCGTCCCTTCCCCGTATCGGGACTCTTTCTCAAGCAATTATTTTTGTCGCAACGCCTCGGCTGAGTCCAAAACTGACATGTGATACATACACAGGTCCCTCAATCTTAGATCAATACCACACATACAACATTCAAGCACAGCGACATTTCGTATACTTACTGGCAATATCACCTTTCATTGCAAGTGCCTCAATAGGCTGCGTCCTGAAAAACTCGATGTGCCTTTTCTCGTAGTGTTCTCACAGCTGATGTTGACTTCTTTCCATAGATAGCCCTAGTTTCACCCCGCATCTGAGGGTGGAAACTACCACAAGTCCCGTGCCTTCCAGAAGTACGCCGCCGCCACTCGCATTCCCCTTCTTTCTCCACTCGTTGTACGTATTTCTGATGTTCTCTCTATCTACGATAGTCAATCCCTACGGAGGTGTCAATAGCATCTTTTCGTTCTGCCGCACTCAGCGACGGTCGCCAGTTCATTTGAGCATCGGCATCGTGATCACCCGTGGTAGTGGGCGGGTCATCCTCATGGAACGTCGAGTTTACAGAGTTTGGCTTGAGCCGATACAAGCCACGAAGGTATATCTTTTCCCTTCGTAAGTACCGACCGCGGCCTGAATTTGTCTTCATTCGTGCTCAGCGCTCAAGACGTGTAGATCTCAGTTGATCTGCCTCGCGGGTGTTTTTTCTCATTTTTTGTTCTCCATCGGGCGATTGGTCAGGTCTCAATTTCCCATGTCACATCAGGCCTCCTCACCCAACGTTCTACGTCACATGTGCAAAGCAAGGATTGTCAGTAGTCTTCGCACAAATTACTTCCTAATGGATGTTACGACGATCTTCTACAATACATAAGCGCTATGTATCTCGCGGCTTGGAAGGAGTACTTATGATAACGTGAGATTCATGTATGTATCACTCCTTCGCGTAGGCTATCACCGAGGAACATCAATTACCTGCTTGCTGACGACGTCCCTTGGCTCATGATAATTATATACAGATTGCGAGCACCATGTGGAGGATGGAGTGACCGACTAAGCTTTGTCACCACGTGCCCTGTCATGGTGATATCCTTATCGCAGGCGAGCTCGTCGCTCCTGAATTATGCGCCACTACCAATTATGCATTATGCACAGAAGCTACGCAAGAGTGCAACAAAGCAAAGACCCATTGGATGGCTGATTTGAAACTCAAGCTAGAACTATAGTGTGCATTAACGGCGTACTTCAAAAGAAATCACGCCATTTTTTCGACTTTTCAAAGCCTTGACCGAATTTTCGGTTGTCCCTTTGAAGCATGAAGAGAGGTCAACATGAACTGTCTCATTCGGAAGCCTTGCCAAAATTTGCAAATTGCCTCAAGCTGCGTGATCAAAAATTGTTTTATCCTGACGAGGCTAAAAGTACATAGTGTTTTTTTTTTTCGCTGCGAATTGGAAGAAACATTTTTCCGACAACTTAATTGTGGGTCCTTATGGGCCCTTAGCATGGATCATGCCACTCCTCAGCGCTGATGAAACTGATGTGGGTTAGATTTTTAGCACTTTAGCTCTGCACAGCTCCGGAGCCTTGGACATTGAACATCAAAGGATTTTAACGTTTGAATTCTGACGTCTTTGCATACAACTCCAGAGCTTGGGCAACAGAACTCTCAGTTGTGTAAAAAAAAATCTCCTCACTACGGCTGCGAAGGCGGAGTAGATCTTCAGCCCCTCTCCATACTCACGTTGTCATGTACAAGAATTCGAAGCCAGGGAGGTCCCTCTGGATCGGGCGGAATCAATCTCGCCAAAACTTATTTGGGGGCCAAAGTTCAGGAAAAATTTGTGTTCCGAAGTACCTTAATTCAATCCAACTCGTCGACAAATAAACCCCGAACCATTGTCTCAAAACACTGTACTGTGACAAAAATCAAGAAAATTAGGAGCTCGTTGGCCATGAAGTACAAGAACACTCAAAAAATGCAACCCACTAGCGATTGTGTAATTCGAATGAGATCTTTGATAGATACGCCTGTTTGGCCTACTTCGCATAAGATGGCTCGGATGAATGGAGTACGAACCATATCGAGTTGAAGCCAGCACACAGCCCACCAAAAGGGAAAAAGGAGAGATTTCACAGGTACGTTGCCTGAGTTTATTTGTCTCCATCCCTGTGTGACCAGGGTCCGATGAGTCTAACCTCTTTTTGACTTTGACAGTTCGCTTCAATCGCACTTCACAAATATACAAAAGCTCATATGGACTGTGAGGATATCGAATAATTTGTGTCGATTTCAGATTCCACCCCTCGTCAAGAAAAACAAAACATAATGTACATCGATCCTTTCTGTCCTACTCAGTCTGCAACCGCGTCGTTTGCTCCTCCCATGCAGCTGTTTCATCCTTACCCAATGTCTCGTTCCGAAGCCGACCTTCACTGGGAGTCTAAACGCCAAGAGGTTGGTTTTTCTCGACTCTAATTATTTTTTGTGGCTTATATTATTGTCTACAAGCTTCGGGCCCACATAGCTACTCTATCAAATTCGTCCTTTGAAAAAACCAAATTCGAGGACGACGAGCGCTTCTACGCCACCTTTCCTTTGGCTCGTCGGGCTGCGATTGACCATTGGATTGACCAGCATTTCCCCGATGCATCATGGGTGCAGTCTCCAATCGCTGCGTATCAAGGCTTGATCTTCGATGCCACCTACGATCTGGCGCAGGCGCCATACGTTCCCACTCCTATCCATGCGCCGACTCCGACTGCTACTTTTACGACGTATACTCTAGCCGATGCCCTCAAACTTCCTCCCTCGCCTGTTTCAAAGGCACGGATTCCACCCAAGACACCAACACCCACTCTGCCTATGGTTCATTATGACTATAGCGACGACGCCGCTAGTCGTGATACTGACAATAGTCCGAATAGCGTTATTACAGCTGACATGCGTTTTTTCGGCAACGAGGAGCATCCTCGTGAGGCTTCTCCTGTGAGTACACACCAACCATGAATTTTGCATCCACTAATATTTTTTGTCTAGACTGTTGCAGGGCCGCTAGCACCGCGTAAGGATGACCAGGTTCTACATACTCTCCACCTCCTGGCACCAGCTCGGCGATCGGGTAAGAACACGCGGAGAGTCCACGTTCACTCCTCTCCCTACACACACATCCCAATTCCGAGAGCAATCCTCTCGCCCACATCTTCAGTCTCATCGTGCCCTACCCTTGAGACGCCCCCAAGTTCGCCCACATCCTCTCTGTCCATCCCTCCGAACCCAATCGTAGTACCGTCAAACGCGTCTCCCATTATCCAACCACGATACACTGGCGACTGGGAAGCCGACGCCATCACTGCCGCCGAATACCTTCACTCGGTAGTGAATATTGGCAAGAGACCTTCGGTTCCAATTTCACTACCCGCTCTGCCATCGTTACCTATCGAGTTGCCCTTCTGTCCCACAGCCCATTCGTCTCGCCACCATCATAAGCATACGCACCGTCATCCCTCGCGTCAGCGTCGTCGTCCCTACTCGCCGCCTCCCCGCCGCTCGCCTTCCCGCCGCTCGCCTTCCCGCGAGCCTTCGGGGAGCCCATTGCCACCGCACAGGCGCGTCAAGATGCTGAGAGACAAAAATGGTAAGCCGATCATGGCTTGCCTGTTTTGTCGAGGCCGAAAGATCGCGTGTGGACCGCCGCCTATGGGGAGTGATGATCCCACCTGCAAGTAAGTATACTGCTAGTCAGTCAACTTTTTATTTTTGCGTCGTTGCTTATATATTTATTAGTCAGTGTGCTCGACGCGGCCTTGAGTGCCAGTATCCGACCATCAACCGCCGTGGAATGCGCAGGAAGAAGCCTTCTACCCTTGCTTATGACAAGGTCTCTGCACCCTCATCTCCATCGTCAAAAAGGGTTTCGAGCGCGGCCTTCGAACTTGTACATATCGACAAGACCATCCCAATCTCGGATTATTCGGACAACTCAGAATCTGAGTGGGATGGCGATGACTACTAATTTCTTCTTTTTTCCCCTTCTGTCTTGGTGTCTCTAATCTTTGTTGTCTCTCATACGTCAGGAATTTCTTGTGCACATTTCTAATCTGCTGTCCTTTCATGCTCTCCATGTTTCGTTTGTCGACTGCTATCCGCGTCTGCTTTGATCTTGAACCCTTTTGATAATATGTAACATTGCTAGTGAAGTCTCTTAGTTATGCGAAATTAATATCATACTTAGCTATCCGAGGATCCTTGGTTTCAATTTAGTCATTTCGAACATAAATTGAATGAGATACATTCAGGACTCTCAGGCATGTCATGGCGGTGCCGATGTGATCATCAGGTGCGACACTCCTGCTTCTCTAAGCCACATGGACGGTACGACCCTTTTTCGACTTCCGTCACTGACGGTGAACTCTACGTCGCTTAGAAAGCAAGCTCCGCCGACGCGTGGCGATACCTTCGTTGACATTTTGAGGTTCAAGGATTACCTTTGTTTACCAAAGTCTCCCGTGAAAAGATTGCCTGTCTTGGCTCGTGGACTTTCAAGACGGTCAGATGAGATTGCGCGTATGTTGATTTTTTGTTATAAAAGGTAAAGGCTGGTTTACACGACTAATGCTCTTTACCAAATGGTGTTCTTTAAGACGACCTGACCAACCTCCTGTCCGAAGTAGTAGTGAGCATAACCTAGAAAAAAGATGGGTGTCAGTTTTGCAAATGGAAGGCACAAGAGGACACATACTGCTGGGATGGTAGTTATTCCTATAAAAAACGAGATAGTCATGGTCAGGAGAACGTCTGATCGAATATATCAAAAACTCACCCCCAGAAATCGTTTGAATTTGTGCCGATGGTGGAATTATCGATGAATCCGTAAGCAGTCGGATTGTCAAGGATGGCGGAAAACTGAGTATTGGAATCCCAGAAATAATTTGTTACCTGTGAATATATAGTTTAATCTCTCTCAACTCAAAGAAAAGCCTTTCGGGAACATACCCCAGTGTTGTTCGTTTTGAAAGCGGCGGCATACTGCAACAACTTAGTGTTGAAGCCAGAGATGACGCTCGCCTCGAGCGAGGTGGCAGATGTGCCCTGTGCGGTCATCTGGTAGAGGATTCCTGAGTAGGGAGCAAGAAATGAGAAGGGAAAAAAACTACCAATGGGGAGCGATCGATAGGGGGAACATTGACAAAAAGGAAGTTCCTGGCTCCGACATCGCTGTAAAGGCCCAATAAGACAGCAATCATGTACGTTAAATCGGGACATACTACTGTCAAGAGAAAAGTGTCAAAACATGTCGCAAAGAATCGATGACAGGATGACGACATACGAGCTTCTGGACCAAAGCAAACTCGGCAGTCAAGAGCGTATCGGAGAATCTGTAAATAATTTTTAACGACTCGATCATAAGACGAAAAAATTGGCAAAGCGTACGCATCGCGGTCGCCTCCCAAGTAATAGCTGTTACCGATATCGTTGATACCAATCCAGATCGAAAACAACGAGTTGGCACTGGTCCATGGAGTAGCCGCGGGCTTTGTTCCAGCACCGTTCAAGAATTGGTTTACCTGGTCTATCAAAGACAGGACGGTGGGCGTGTAAGGTGCAACCAGGGTGGCGTCGATGGTGGCGCCTCCGTATGCGTAGTTGTACGTAAAAAGAAGCGAATTATTGTACTGAGTGGTCACGTAGTCGACCCAGTTCTCGCCGCCGGTCGCGGTATAACCAGGATAGGTCGGATTTCCCAAGGGGTTGCCAACGGCAGGAAGGGTGAGGGTGGGGTCGAAGCCGGTTTGGGTGTAGGAGTCGCCGCTGGCATTGGGAATGACGAAAAAGCTAAGCGAAGGACGGCAAAAAACTCACAAGCTAAACCAATAATTAGCGTTAACGTTGGAAGTAGGAGAGGAGATGCTGGAGGTAGAGGTTTGAGTCGGGGTGGCGGATGTTTGGCTAGAGGACGACGACGAAGGGGTAGAAGCTCCAGGAATACATTGGTAATACCCTGTCGAAGTGATTTTAGTTTCATCATCGAGTCATGAGGTTTCGCCACTGACAATCGTTCTGGTAGGTACAGACAGATCTTTACGTCACTTAAAGACTGGACAAGCATGCTCAGCGATACATAACACATACCCTGCAGCGCAGGTAGTCGGACCTGTCCAGTTATTACCACCACCTAGACATCGATTCAGTAAGCTTCGCTTTTAGACTGAGGATGAACTTACATTGACCCCAAGCAGGCGATTGAGCAAGAGCCGTGGAAACAAAAACTCCAAGGGCAACGAATTGGAGGGAGAGTCTCATTGTTAGGAATACGCGAGGTGAAGCCTAGAGAATTGCATGAAGGGCTATCCTTTTAAAGAAAAATATGGCCGGGACAGCGATCATTGTGAGTTCAGGTCATGTGTCTATGTTTTGGATGAAACTCGGTGGATCAGCGGGACGTCGTTGAGCGGGACAGAAGTACCAATTGGTGACGCGCCGTGCACGACTTGTCAGATGGTGCTCAACAGCCGGGATTACGCCGAAAACAGGTCGGAAAAATCGAACTAGAGCAAAGTCCATAATTATAAAGCGATGCCAATCTTAGAGTCTTGGAACCACACATGTTCTAAGACCTTTTCAAAGGAGATCAGGAAGTTGAACGAGATGTTTGACGTCGAAGAAGGCTAATGGTGCGGCTGTGCAAAGAGAGGATACATATCAGGCTTTATTCAAAAAGCGGAATTTGTCACGAAATATACATCCAGGTCCCATAAATCTGATTCAAAAATCGAGAATTCACCACGGACGCACCACACCATTTTTTATGATTGCACGCCTAAGCAGGGCGGTGGGAGTCCTGGATGCGTGTACGTGTCGAGTCAGATTCTATCGTTGGAAGAGATCGAAGGTGGCTAATCACAGGAACTTCAATGGTACAGTACAGTGAAAGCATCGACTGAGCATTCATTTGCCTTTCCTCTCAAGGCCTTGGCTTTCATGCGCGATGGCATGGGTTTCAGTGAAGCGTCAAAGATAGATCTGACGTTGCATGACAGTCTAAGGATGAGTGGAAACTAATGAGAACAAAGTAATTCACACGAGACGAAGGACTAATTGAGAAATGAATCATACATGGGTATGCGGAGATCACTTTGGTGAATCGTGGCCCGAATGAATAGAACGTTATGTAAGCTGTACTGAAATGAACCCGTAACGCGTTGGACCAAAACTTTTTCATGTTTTAAACAAAACCAAGATAGTTTTTAGCCCAGCACTAATTTTAACAACTTCTAGTTCTAGTAACTATCCCACGCACTAAGGTTAGGGTTAGGATCATGAAAAGTCGTAAAAAAAAAGCGCCTGCCCAGCCAGAGTGGCCGGAGCAGGACAGGAAAATATTGAGACGGTGCATGAGCCGAAGCCCATACAAGCCGCAGCCACTCCCTGTATGGACAGGGTCGCCGTGCTATGGAGAGTTTCCACGGCCCACAAGCCCATGTTCATGAAGGAGCTTGTGCCATCAAGGTAAGTATGAAGTGTTATGGTGTTGGGCCCAGGCTTATGTAGTGTGAGAGGACGCGCACGGACCATGTACGCATCATGACCGCCTTCGCCCTTGACCGGGCCAAGCCATTGCCGGTCACGTGCCGGCGAAACAAAATGTAGGAAAATTCGGGCAAGTAGACCTCAGAATCTAGTAAATGTGACATTTCACTGTCTTATAATTATGCTGCAACGATTCAGAGTATTTGGTTTCTTGTCATCAGGCTCTGGATTGATATCACTGCCAGTGCGTACCTCCACATGTATTCTCAACTTCTGCGCAGCATGGGACGTATTAGGTCAATGTGGAAATAGACACGTTCGTTGACATGAAACTGATGAGATTTTTCATTAAAATCACATCTTCCGGTCCTGGGACCTTATGCCTCATGGTGTCGAACCAACCAGCGATAGCGTATAAAGAGGATAGACTTGCAATGCGCCTTGAAGCGTTCGAGATCGGCTCTTAGGTACAGGCCGACCATGTTCTTCGGAAATCGGTGGAATCGCAAAAGATTATATTACCTGTTCCTCCTTCCCATCTATCTGGACATTGTTGTGTTCGCTGCGTCATCAATGTCGACTCCTGAATTATTTGACTACGTCATCGCAGGAGGCGGGGCGACGGGTCTCTCTCTCGCGGTGAGATTGTCTGAAGACCCTTCGAAAACGGTTGTGGTTCTGGAGGCAGGTGTGACGTGCGCGCTCTGCTAGTCTCCATGATTCAAGTCCAAGTTCTCATTTCTCTTCTAGTGGATTTGGGAAGTACGTCGACTAGTGTCGTTGGGATATCTGGTCTCTCATCGTCATCTAGCCCCATAATCACTGATTTACGCCTCAATCGTGGCAACTTTGGCACCCCTAACGACTGGCAGTTCGTTACTGTTCGTCAAGTCGATGCCGGGAATCGTACCCAAGCACAGGTACAAGCACGGGTCTTGGGGTATGTTGTTTGTGTTCACTGCAGACTTTGTTAGACTGGTACTGTCATTATAGTGGTGGTTCTGCCATCAATTCCGGCATGTATCTTCGGTGGACTTACTTTTACTGGTTTCTTTCATGGCGCTTGGCTTTTGTGGTA
Organism: Termitomyces titanicus; assembly: GCA_017657335.1. NCBI lineage: Eukaryota > Fungi > Basidiomycota > Agaricomycetes > Agaricales > Lyophyllaceae > Termitomyces > Termitomyces titanicus. Next base: position 34,902 of record JAGGAX010008371.1, on the reverse strand, counting down.
GGGGTAATAAAATGGAGTACGATGCATTAGAAACCTTGGGTGCGACTGGATGGAATTGGAATTCGATGTTTTCCGCTGTGAAAAAGGTGTTCTTGCTTTTCAAGTTGATGATAATTTTTAATCTTCACGGACTCCTCAGAGTGAACACTTCTTCCCGCCTAGCCAGTCAGATGTTCATGCTCTTGATCTCACTTACAATCCGGCTTTCCATGGCTTTTCCGGCCCAATTGCACTATCGATGCAAGCAAAAAATGTTTCAAGGTCAGTTGGTTCTTTCCTGTCCCACGGGCTCTCGATTCCATGTATCTCCTGTTTAGTTTCTTTACCAAATTTGCGATTCCTACTCTTCGTTCACTCGGACATGACATTAACTCTGATCCTAATGGTGGAAGGAAGACACAATGGGGCTAGTTGGGATTACCTTGTACGTTGTGACGCAACCTTAGTATCCAAGCTGACCTGTAATACTTTCTAGACTGCCTTGCCTGACACCTCCATCAGATCATACGCTGTCTCAGGCTACTGTAAATACAATACTAAATAGCTTTTTTTACTCACAACAGAACTAAGTTACCTCGATCTCTTAGATTCACCTGTGGCTAATCGTACGAATTTGTTCCTCAGGACAAGCAGTCATGTGTCAAAAATACTTTGGGCGAAAGACGAGACGAACGATGGCCTGTCAACTGCGAAAGGTGTCGAATACTTAGCCCTAAACGACTCAGGGGTATCCACGGGTACGCACACAATCGTACGTTGCAACGAAGAACATGACGCGGTCCTCTTATTGATACTTCAGATAGTTAACCAAAAATGTCATCTTAAGTGGAGGCGCCTTGAATAGTCCAAAGATCCTTGAACTCAGTGGAGTCGGGGACCCTAATGTTCTGAGAAAGTGAGGCGGTTTCATTTGTCGAATTTGTCGAAGAACTTGTAATGATGCTCTCATGAATCCTCAAAATTGGGAATCGACATCAAGGTTGACTTACCGGGTGTTGGAGCCAATCTCTGCAATCGTTCGTGTCATTACTACTATTTTCGCTCGGTTGAGCTCAGGACCCTCTATCTGAACGGCCAGAACCACTCACAACGGCCTCCTTTCTTTTGAAGAATGGAACAGTTGACGCTAAGCAATACTTCTTTCGCTGCCAACTCACTTTGATTTGACTACAAAAGCTGGCAATGCAATTCGATCTGCTATCATCGATGTCGAACCCTTCAGCAAATATCTGAACCAGTCCGATCTCCAACGATCCAGGGGGATGTTATCAACACGCCCGCCAGATCTTTCGCGGCCACAGTTTGAAGTTATGAAGGATCTTGTCCTGAACACAGATATTCCGCAAGCAGAATTGGCATGGGTGAACGACCCTATCTCTACACACTACTCCCCGAACTTACCCACGAATACCATAGCAGCTGACACTAACAATGTCTCGACTCTGACTTTTGATAGAATAATTTTGCTCAAACCGCTTTCCCGCGGCTATGTTGTAAAGATTATCTCCGACACCGTAACCATCTGTCACTGAATCGTTTTGACCAGCATGTCAACAGTACAGACCCTCTGGATCCTCCCGTTATCAATCCTAAGTAGTACGTCCGTATTTCTCATTATGTTCGGACTAGAGTCCATCCGAAAGGTACTCTGAAGCCTCAGTGCGCCCCACGACAAGGTGCGCAACTCATTGACTATTCTGTCTTTAACATATTCTCACCAAAATCCACAGTTCACCTTTGCCAAAGCTGTGGAATACACTCGGAAGATTGCTTCGACAGAGCCATTAAAAAGCATCATACAAGGTCCTGATATACCTGTCTCTTGTCTTTAGACTCTAACTATGATTACAGAGCCCGTCTTGCCTGGGACCACAGTACAAACGGAAGACGACTTCATCAACTATGTCAACACTCAATCTCAATCAGAGTGCGCAGGTCCTTTTTGGATCGTTAGGTTTCGTGTATCAATGATTACAATAGACATCACTTTGTTGGGACATCAGCGATGACACCTCGATCTCAAGGCGGTGTAGTCAGTCCTAGTCTTCTTGTCGTTCGTAAACATTACCTGTGTTCTGTCACAACGACTGATATATGATTTTTCCCAGTATGGAACTTCAAACGTTCGAGTTGTTGACTTGTTAATCATCTCAAGCATACCAGGGATTCACACTGTTTCTTGTAAGTCACTTTCAACGTTGCTCCAAGAACACGACTGAAGTGTCAGACAGTGGCGTATATGGTGGCTGAACGAGCGGCCGAGATCATCAAAGCCAATTAATGGAATACTGCTTAACATATGAATCCCTTCGCCTGAATATACATGGATTTTAGAGCGTTATGTGAATCGAAAAACGTTCTTTTTTTCTTCAAGAAGCATCCAGTAATTTAGGCGCTAGAGCAGCAGAAACGTTTATACCCTGGCATATCATTTAGTATATGGGCACCGAAAGGTTTTATCGCATAATGTCGGTGCCTGGATGCACAGGAAGAAGTTGCTCTGTTGTTACAGATGTGGAAGCTTCCAACCCAAGTTGAAGCCAATGCAAGTCCAACAATTTGGGTGTAATACCCTGCTTCCTTTCCACCGCTTACGTTCTTTTGGGTCTTGCTTGAGTTGCTTGTCTTCCTTTTATATATTTTCTGAATGCATGGCTCTCTGGTGTTGGGTGGACGTCTTCACGTTCCTGGTTCCGATTTGGTTCAGGCCACTGCAATCATACATATATATATATAGTAGATCGAGGTTCTGTCACGCAAGTACCGAGAACGCCACATTCATTCTTCATTGAGATTTTCGTCTACTCACTACATACAGCAATTTTCATACCCGTCTGCCGGGCTTGCCGAAATTCAGCCAGTCATGTATAAGTAATCATTCATGATACTGCCAAATTGTTCAATTGTCTGGCTGAATTCCGGCAAGCCCGGCAGAACTTGACGAGTATCAGCCAAACAAGGCAAAGTCGAAGGGGTCTATCGTTTGGAAAAATTGCTGTAATCGATGTCCACAGATAAACTCCGACATTCAAACGTTCAAGGACGTCCACCGTCGAGACTCAATTGGGCATTCTCGCTTCTACAAATTTCGTTTCACGACCTAGTATCAGTCGATGGCCATTAGACCGGTTTTAAAATGCATTCCCGATTGTGACAGCATAGCTAATAAGATCCAAGGCACCTTTGTTGTGAATATCTTCATACAATCCTGGAACCCATCCATGACGGCTAACGAGTCATCTCATATTGTTCACTACACGATACACAAACTTACCAACCCAACGAGTAAGTTATTCGGATTGTATATTTCCGTGATTGAGGGTGTATTATTGCATAGATGCAGATGTCGAGGCAGTAACCAATACACTCGCCCAATGTTTTCACAAAGGTTCAATACTCCTGTGTTATCTATGTCTACTAGTGGTGTTTCTGAGAATACTTCGGTTTTTAGACAGAGTCGTTCATATCATCACTGCCCATGACCCTAGACTCTACGTGCCCTTCTTTAAATCACAAGTTCTTGCTGCCGTCATTGATGGTGTGATTTATGTGGCTAAAGGTCTCGACGGAACTCTGATTGGTGTCGCTGTTTGGTTCGGACCTGAACAAGAAATGTTGGCAAGGTAGAGTATGCTGGTCCCGCTCACTATGCTACCCGATCTTGATCTTGTTCATGCACAAGCCTGAGGCAAAAAGAGGCTTGGAAAACTTTCGAAGATCTGTTCAGTCCTCAATTGAGGGCTTGGTGGGATGACGTGGTAGGTTTGATCCATTGCTCAAAACGTAATAGTTTGACCAGAAAATCCACTTACAAGCTAACACCAGTTGATGATGCTTTCATATTGAAATCATTTGGTCCAGGCACGAAACGCCGTGGGTGGCACTTACAGGCAATCGGCATTCTTCCCCAGTTTCGAAGGCAGGGTGTCGCCAGTACATTTATTGATGAAGTACGACGGATTGTAGGTGGCATTAACGTTTGCATCCATAGTGACTGTATATCAACACTGTATACCAGGCAAGTGAAAAGCACCTGCCGATGACTCTTGAGACTGAAACCGAGACGCTCGTGAGTCTGCAAGCTCGTATTAGTGGATCTATCACCTCATTACTCTAACCAGGTCAAAGTGTATTCTTCTCTTGGTTTTGAGCTAAAGCACAAGGTCGATGTCTGTAGCGTGTGGGGCAATTTCTCGATGTATGGTCTCATGACAGGAGCGTTGTTGAACCAATGAAATGTCTTTGATCCAGGCTTGATACAATCATTATTTCGCAATATCCTATTCCTACGAGAACTGTTAGGCTTTTCAAACTTCGTTTTCAGTTTGAGCATACCTTGATAAGAACGGGTTTGACAAACCGCATGGGTACTCCATGATTGGGCTTGCCTACCACTGACCGCTAAACATCAGCCCCTGACGACGCCATCGAATGCGGCGCTCATCGTTCCGGACAGCGATCAAGAACACTCCGCTTTTTGAGCCCATATACCCGCCCAATCATTTACACGCTCACGTTACCCACAGCGATCAATCTATTCCCTTTTAGTAATGGCCATTAGCGCCGTCGTATCGAAACACTCGGAACATCCCAATTTGTTTAACAATGAATGTTAATGAACTGCAACTGATAATTCTAAATGTCAAAAAGGCTGGACCATAACCAGGGGCATTTGGCCGTTGCACAGCTAGTCAAGAGTTGCAGACTGGTCTTGATAGGTCGGGGTAGCTATTGGTGTAGCCTTGGCAAAGATCACTCTTTCAAGATTGCCGCACCCGTCTGCACGTAAGTAAGACAAGGACCGATAATCTTATCTGATCTCAGGCTCTAGTGATCATTTTCCTGAATGACAGTTTTGACTTGTCAGCTTGTTCAACACTTGAAACCTTACCGAGGGACCCACGATAAACGACTAGAACTTCCAAACCTTCAGTCCAATTTACGGCATTGAGTCGTCACGTACCATTAAACTTACGCCCACACGATGAATTAGATGCTTATATGGAAGAGCTTAGAGGCTGGTTCGCATTGAAGTGCTCTTCTAGCAGACATGTACTAGTAAGTATGTAGATTCAATTTTTCGAAGCCAAATGGATGATGAGATGACTTTTCGGAAAGTCAACGTACTGCATCCAGGCGCGTTTTATCAAAGACGAACAAAGAACTCCCATGTAGCAGCGGAGAAAACAAAGCCGTCAAGCGGCGGAACCTTAGACGCTCGGCACGATTAAATTGTATCAACGTGGGTTCTACTGGGCCAGTGAACCTGACGTTAGACAGAAGTTGGCAACAATGTCGCAAATCTGGCGGCCCCATGTCGACAGCATGCTCTTCCAAAACGGACTAGCGTAGGCTAGGAGAAAGTCTGACTACATAGCACTTGTGTCACACGAGGCCATGGCGTGAAATCAAAAGATCGGGTAGTCTCGTGGGCGCCTCGTGGCGAAAGGTTTATACAAGAACGCAATTCGAGACTACGTTCTCTCCACCCGTGATGGTACTCCTGCCACCGTCATTATCACTCTCCGTCTTGTATGGTAGGATAAACGGTACAGCAGTAAGCCTGTCCATGGTTGGGTCCTTTGTCTTTCTCGGCTGCAGTTGGCTTGGACAACTATTCAAACAAAGGAAGTTTGAAATTTCCGAACTGCGCAGAAAATTGGACGAAGCAAGGGAGGAAATTCGAAGGAAGGATGAATTATTAGCGGGTCGAGCGCAAGAAGTAGATGAGGGAAAGCGGCGGTTGGAGGAAAAGGAAAGGAGTTTGGAGGAGGCCCGGAGCAATAATCGAGCTCTGAACGTGCGACTCGGGCAACGAGACCAAGAGCTCAGTAGACGCGAAGAAGAGCTGCGGCTGCACGAACGCGAGCACGCACAAACGGTCGAGTTGCTGAAGACGCGGACGCAGGAACTTAAAGGCGCTGAAGCATACTTGACAAAGGCCGACACAATGTCCAGCGCCGACGTGCTCGCTCTCGTCAACACACTCAATTCCGAGATATACCAAACGGCAGCGACGGTGGCCGAGACCTTCGAGTTTGACTACAAGGCGAAGGTAGAATGGGTCGAGAGCAGTCTAGAAGAGATTGATAGTTTGACAGAGGTATATGCGAGTGTCACTGATACCGCAGGGACAAAGATGGTGGAGATGTTAAAGTCTTCAGACCATCGCGAGGATCCAACAATCGTTCAGGTTGCAATCCAGGCCGCCATGGCTGCATATTCGAATTGGATCATCAGGACATGGGATTTGGACGAACAGGAAGCTGACAACGGGCTCAACAAGGTCTACAAGGAGATCAGGGATGCGGGTGAGCCTTCCACGATCATTTGAAGTTGATGCTTCACTTACCAAGGAGTCTAGAGGAACAAGCAATCTCCGGACGATGGCGCGCACTGACACGAAAGTACCTTCCTAACCCGGCGGAGCATGAGCTTTCCTATTTATTCATTGACGCGATCGTCAATATTCTCCTCGTCGCCAACGCCGTTCAACCACACAATGAGCTCCACGAGGCCATTGAAACGCGTTTCGCTGAACGGATAGTCATCATCGTCAGAGGTGCACAGAAACTGCGCAAAGCGATAGGCGAAGAAATCACATCTTGCGACCTCGAGGTCATCTTCGTCAATCACGACACCCCGTTCTCGCCGATCCAGATGGACGACGTGTTTGGTGGGGGCTTTGAAGAGGGCAGAGACCAACCGGAACCTGTTCTGTGTTCGACGGAACTTGGATTGACGCTGTTCGAGAGGCGGGAGGGGAAAGAAGCAATTTGGAAGGAGACGACCCTCCTGAGACCCAAAGTCGCTTTGAGATCGGGGATCGAGGGCGATTCGCCTTGAGGTGACTGGCCACTATACACACGTTTACGATATGACAATCGCGTTATGTAACCTATAGCTGGTGCAGGCTGTCCTATATTAAATAAGTAGAAATAAGTCTTTATTCTTCCTGTAATATACTTGTAATATCTAACTTACGATAGTTTTCGGATCCGATGCTTGGGAAGACTGAAATTCGAGATGTAAGTATCATACAATGTGGTATGTACATTGCGAAAATGCTCCTGATCATGAATCTGGATATGAGATAAGGTTCAGATAAAGCTTGCAGTACGCACTAGTACTATCGAGGAACGTCACTGTCTGGTCTATGGTCCTGATCGATATCAGGCGCAGTCTCTTTTAGCTCCTCCTTCGGTGGATTAGTCAGCTCCCATGCCTTCAACGCATCCTCATATGCCTCCCATACCAGGCGGCCCATTACTTCTCCGCCGTATTCCCCATCATCTGGAATCTCAAGAACCTCCTCTAGTCCCTCCGTGCCTTTTCCCTTCTTTTGTGATTCCTCCTCCGATGCAACAGTATCGGAGGGTGTCGGCACTTTCAACCCGACGACCGCACATTCTGCGTACAAAGCACCTGGTTTCAAAACTTCCTCCGGCACCTCCGATGCGGAAGCATCAATAGGAGTGCCATCGTTAATTGATGCATTGAAATTTTTCGGAACTGCTTTTGAAAGGACCTTGAAAGGTGTAGGAAGGAAAAGAGCGTGGAGGACAGTCTGAACTGACGCTGCGGGCGACTTTGTGAAGATCCGTAGGAGAGGTTGGAGGAATAAGTATCTGGATTCCAAACATCGTAAATGATAGTCAGGTTGACTAGATGAGAAACTTACAATGCAACACCCAGTCTTGAATATCCCGAGGACGAAGTCCAATATGCATTTAACAGGGGGGCGATGGTATCTGCCCTACTGACGCCAGGTGAGACGGTAACTGCGACGATGTTCGACCTTTGAGTTTTCGAGTTGACAATTGGGACCATGCTTGACCCCTCGTCGGTCTTTGGGACTTGTGCAGCTGGGAGCGCATCCAAGATTCGTTGCAAGTGACGTGTAAATATCGTAGTACGTAGCGAGCGATTACCCTCCAGGACAAATATCGACTTGGACGGTGCATCGGAGGTCCGGGAGGGGAATGGTATGGTGAATGATGTTCCTGCAGCAGCCGCGTAGAATGGATTGACCACAGTGATCACACGTATGTCCCGCTCAGTTGGCGCAACGAGCAATGCCGGAAGTAGAAGTGTTGTAATGAGGAACGTAGCCAACGAAGTTGCCTCACGTTTTAACGCTACATCCTCCGGTGTTTGAGTCTTTGATACGAGTCCAGAAGATCCGATATGAGGGTATTCGTGCGCGAAAATGATGGCATCGATGCGCTGATCAGAACCTGTGAGGAATCGCGTGCAAAAGGACCGTATTGAGGAAGGTGACGAAAGGTCGCATTGCTCTGCATAAATTTCCTCGTTCGAATAAGTCTCTCGTAAAAGAGAGATAATGATGGTGACCTCAGGAGAATTAATGGGATGGGGTGACAGTGCTATAATGTGAGCACCTCGCTGAGCCAATGACTGAAGAATAGTCAGTCCCATTGGCGTGAAACCACCCTTCTCTATTGTTCAGCTCTACTTAGGTATATCAGACGACAACACACCGTCACAAGAATCTTCCGTGCATGCAAATCCCTCTCTCTATTTGTCCTTCGGCCTTGAGAGAAAGCGCGGAGCACAAGCACTGTGACAAGTCCTATAACGATATGGACTGCATATTGGGTCGGGAAAAAAGCGGTGTATGCAGCGCTTGCAATCTTAAGAACCATGCTCTAAGTAGACAGGTATAAAGCAGATATGTTTGTTTAAATTGAAGTGTTCATAAGATGCGTCGAGGTGGTAATAATAGTAGTGGTTATATAAGTATGCCAAGGGTTTGACGTTTGACAATCAATATGTTTGTAAGCCAGGCGAGTTAAAAACTAAGCGCTTAAGGTAGCTACCATCTCCGCCAATGCTGAACAGAGAACCACCTTTGGCTTCAACATTATCGGCCACTGGACTTTGCCATTCATATCCTTAACCAATCTCATCAAACCAAGTTCAGTCGACCCAGCAACACGTTCACCGGCGTTTGTCTTCCTTTCCTCTGCATACGTGTCATCCATAATGTCGGGGTTGTACGCAGTACCCGACTCGATCATAAAGGGAACGACTTCCATGGAAATTACTTGTTGTCCAATTGCGGAACGAAGATGAAGGGCTAGCTTGTTAATTATCGAGAGTTGTTCCAGGAAATGGTCCATGAGAGGCTGGGTTTTGACACCTGCGGCAAAGAGAACATTTATAACCTTTTGCTTGATCATTTCTAGAGACTGGAGTGGCCCATCTGGTTTGGAGCCATGTGTTTGTGTCATCGAACGCCACCGCCCAGCGACGGATTGTCTCTCTAATAGGAATCCAAGATGAACCAAGGCCTATGTCGGAAGTTCCAGAACCTACCATTGTTCCAGATCCTTGAATAGACACCTTGGAGAAGATGGTCTGAGCCGTCCAGGGTCCAAGATGAGGTGATCGCTCTCGAGCATTCTACGAAGCAGGCCTGCAACGCAAGTTGTACCAGGGTAGGGTCAACATCCTCCCCGTTCAGTGATCTCTTGCCCATCAACGCTTTCGTGAGGTCTACACCTATGGTTCTCTGCACCTTCGATAACACCTCATTCGGAAGGTTTCCTGGACTCCTTGTATAATTCAAGGAATCCGCCATGAGAGCTGCACTCTGCAGTATCTCCGCATTGAGCGCTGCTACGATATTGATGATATCGGCACCTGATAGAGAGTCCGTTAGATCGATGAAGAGCTGTGCGCTCTGCAGCTCAGCAGTCCTTTCCATTAACTGCTCATGAGTACGGTGACGGTTGGCGTCTGCCTGTCGGAGTTGCTCTTTGGCTGCGTGAAGCTCGTGCTTCTGGCACTCGGCCTGTACGGCGTACTCGTTTATTCGGCGACGAGCGGCTTCAACTTTGTTCTGAAGATCCTCTATTCGGCGTCGAGCTTTATCCATGTCGGTCTTCAAAGTCTCAGTCTCGTCTGTCGCCGTATCGAGTGCCTTCGACACTCGACGATTTTCATCCTCCTTTTGGTCGAGCTTTTGACGAAGGGTCTGAATCTCCTGAATCAAACTCGGCTTTGTAGTTCTGTTCTTTTCCCTCGATCTGCCTTCACGACTCTCCAACAACCGAGTTCCCTGCCTCTTCGATCCCTCGAGTTTTTTCCGAAGGTCGGTAACCTCTGCTGGAGCTGCGAGAAACTCCTCATTCTCAATATTCTGCGCCTCTTCGTTCTTGATCTTTATAGATTCAAGCTCTTTCTGCGCTTGGACCACCACGTCCGAATGTCTGGGATCTCCTCTTTGGATTGAATCAACGAGCTGCGGATTTTTGGTGTTAGAAGGGCCAGAAACATGGTTGACTCGAGGGTGTGAGATCTCGGGCTTGGTTATGATCATAGATGGTGCTGTTCTGCGACGCTCGAATTCCTCTCCACGATTCCGAGATTGCGATGAGCCTTGGCTGTCCAGCATCACTCTTCCGCCAGACGCATTGTCACCAAACATCTCTCCTCTACCTCTGACCTCGAACCTCGTTTCCATCAACGCTTCTCCTGAATCATTTTCTGACATGGTCGTTGGTGACGTGGGCGAGGGACTAAAAAATGACTTGAAGAAGGATAAAACGACACGCTTGCTCATTGGTGAAGTTCGAAAAGTGCATTCTGCCGCCTGCGGGACTACCTGTCTATATACACGACTATTAACCTTTGATCGGACCCATCGGCAACGTGTAGGGCGTCTATGACAACGAAGAGGTGCAATGAGGTCTTGACTTGTACATAAAAGCTGCGCAACATTTTACCCACACTTGCCACGAACTTCCATCATGCCTCCTCGCTCCACCTACAGCGGCGCCTTCAGAAAGTTGGTCCTTGCCTTTGACATCGGGACGACATACAGCGGTATATCCTACAGGTATGTAGATCCTTCATTTTGCGGACGGCGTCCACTCATAAGTACTTACCTTTCTAAGTATCCTTGACCCGGGTCAGAGTCCTGAAATTAGAGGCGTAACAAGGCAAGTTCATCAGGTCACGTATCCTCCTTCTAACAATCATCGATGCTCCAGATTCCCTGCACAAGAGCATGTTGGCGGCGATTCAAAGATTCCAACTCTGATCTACTATGATCAGAATGGTGATGTTCGTGCTGTTGGCGCCGAAGCGCTCAAAGAAGACCTTGAAAGCATGGTAGAGGAGGAGGGTTGGACCAAGGCCGAATGGTACTACCCATCTCCTTTTGATATCTCCTTAGCTCCTCACCATTATTGGAAGGTTCAAGCTCCACTTACGATCAGCTTTGAGCGCTAGTGCCAACGTCACTGAGGAAATACCTCGACTGCCAAAGGACAAGACAATACTCGATGTCTTCTCAGACTTTCTTAGCTATCTTTACAAGTGTGCCCGAAGCTACATTGAAGAGACCCACGCGAACGGTGGTAATTTGTGGACGTCGTTGCAGAATCATATCGAGTTCGTACTTACACACCCTAATGGTTGGGAAGGCGCACAACAGGCGCAGATGCGCAGAGCTGCAGTTCGGGCAGGCCTTGTACCTGATACCATGGAGGGACGCTCGCGCGTGCATTTTGTGACGGAAGGAGAAGCCAGTCTTCATTTTTGCGTTCAGAGTGGATTGACTTTAGATCTAGAGGCGCTTGAGGCAAGCCGTTGCGCGCCCTCACAGATGGATCAAAGGACTGATGTATTCCACAGAGCGGAGAGGGTATTCTCATTGTTGATGCAGGGGGAGGGACCATCGACATCAGTGCCTATAGCCATGATTCCACTTTGGCGGGGTTATCCTTTCAGGAAATTGCTACTCCTCAATGTCAGTTAGATGATCTACACACGGGTCTCGTCAGATCAGAAAGCTCAATATTATCTAATCAATTATAGGCTTTTTTCAAGGTTCCATATATGTGACGAACCGCGCTCGCGCTTTCCTGTATGGTATTAATGCATAACTATCTGCATACCTTTCCAAAGACTGATTATTTCGGTCTCATTCAGATCTTTTGCAAGACTCAAAATTCGCTAACGACGTGGATCACATCACTCGTTGCTTTGACAAGACTACGAAGTTGAGGTTCAGAAATATCAAGGAACCTCAGTTTATCAAGTTTGGGACTTCTCGAGACGGAGATCCTGCTCTAGGCATTCGCTCTGGCCAACTCAGGCTGCAAGGGTGCTACTCAGTGATGATATTCCAGATTCCGCGTACTGACTGCTCCGTAGTGTCGATGTAGCAACGTTCTTTGGACCATCTATCAGATGCATCCTAGACTGTATTTTGAATCAGCGGAAAAGCTCTTCGAAGCCAATCAATGTACGTACGTTCCCCTTTTAGGTTTGGCTGATCATCTTGTACCGTGAGATGTCTTATGATATCAATTCAGTCCGTCTTTCTAGTGGGAGGTTTCGCTGCTAGTGATTGGCTATTCAACCAGCTTAAAGATTCCTTGGAACCGATGGGCATTGTTTTTTCTCGGCCAGACCACCACGTGTGAGTAATTAGAGATCATTTACATTAGCTCAATCCGATGATGATGCAATACAGGAACAAAGCGGTAGCGGACGGTGGCGTCTCTTTCTACGTCGACCACATCGTCTCTGCACGCGTGGCGAAATACGCCTACGGCGTCAAAGTGATCACGCCTTACGACGCTGATGATATTGAACATCAAACGCGTTTTTTAACCGTCTTTACCGACGCTGGTGGTGATGAGATGGTGCCAGGCGCCTATAGCATCATATTACCTAAGGCATACGCACTTTTACATTGCCATCCTAGTTGAACTCAACCCCGTACACACAGGCCACTCGAGTTACAGAGTCAACCATTTTCAAACATTCGTATTGCAAGAGGTTTAAGACTACGACAGAAGTTCCTGATACTTTTCAATGTGATCTATTCTGTTATCGCGGAGCATTGGAAACCCCTCGCTGGATGGATGTGGAACCTGGTAAGCCGTTTGATTGTCATAGAACGAAGGCTATACTTGTTCTGCATGCAGGGATGTATAGCAAGTTGTGCACCGTATCCGCACAGACGCCACCGTACAGGGTGTGTTGTGGAAAGACCGGAAAGCGCTATCATAAGATTGAATTTGAAGTTGTGTTGAACTTCGGCCTCACGGAGTTAACCGCACTGATTCAATGGCAAGAGTCGGTGTGTTTGGAACAGTTCTTTCTCCAAAAGGGTGTTGCTGATAGATCCTTCATTCTAGGGCCAGCAAAAAAGGTGAACCATGGCCCCATTCCTTCCATTCGTTTCACTGACCATTGGTCTTACCATGTACTCCAGGGCGCCGGCTCAGATTGTCTACGACGTGGATCTTGTTGAGAGTTAAGCGCCTCAAGAATTCATGAGCCCGATTATCATTGACTCGAAATTTTTCTTATACCATTTCTATCCACTCCTTGGTAGCACTAGGAGTTGTAAATTCTCGCTTGTGAAAATTGATGTTACACAGTGCAGCATCAATTCTAGTTATGTCATAAAGCCTGACAGCAGCCTCCTACCTAGGCGATGCTTTGAGGTTGAAGGAACGAGTTACTGCATATACAAGGAGAACTTTGATAAGACCTGCTCCCGCCAATCCTTGTCCAGAAATGTTCACAAAGATTCAACCTCAAATCTGCGATAATGGGACAGTCTATGGAGATAACGACAACTGTCTACCTCGGCCTGTGACATCGTCCAAATCGGTGGTACGTAGTACATGCACTGGACCTTTCGATCTGTCATGCCACAAACATCCGCTCCGAGCTCCAAATGTGCGCATTTCGTCGAAGATTCGTTAAATGGCCATGGTACAAACATCCAGCTATACGAGTGTCTCAATTCTCCTGTTCCGATTCGAAGAAAGGAAGTAGTGCTGAATGAAGAACTATTTTGGGTTTGAGAAGGACAGCTCTGAGTGTGTCGCCTTCCAAACTATTGACTTTCTGCTCCAAACCTAGCTCTGTCGTCGCAAGGACTGTATCCGACTCAGAAGCTGTCGTAGCAGTAGCATAATCGTTTGCCATTACTTCATGACAGAAGCGTGAATCGGGAGGAACCGTCATGGGCAGGATGTCCATGTGGGTTACATTTCCAATTGCGTCCCAGAGTTTCAGCGTGCTGTCAACAACTCTGGCAATATTTCCTTGGAATTTTGTAAAGAATGCGCTCGGGTCATCTTCCCGGCCCCAGCATCCGGCCACTGTCACAATGTCGATGACCGTGTACAGCAGAGCGTCAATCTTCTCTTTTCTATGCATCGGTTCAACTGTCACTTGTGATCTCCGGGTCACGGAACGCCAGGATCCTGCAACTCCCTGGCTTTCTACAAGGAAAAGGTCAATGATACCTTGAAGATAGATGAATGATACACACCTTTACTCAGAATTCGCCGGTAAATCTGGTCCGTGACCCTGTGTTCGTCGTCATCTGGTGACCAGGATCGTAGCACGTTTGCACCAAAGGTGACCATGCACACCTGCAATGCGACTCGAAGCAGAAAAAATTCGCCCGAATCGTCTTCACCTTCTTCCATTAGGTCTCGCAGCAGGTCGGCACCCAAGGACATCAATGCTTGTTTATATTCATCCTTAAACTGGACAGTACTCTTCTGATGCCTTCGATTTCTGCGTCTTGTAGAAGCTAAGCTTTCTGCGATGTACGCCGCTCCTTGGAAGACCTCATTATTGAAGATATTCGCCAAGTTGATTATGTCTGCGCCTGATAAGGGCTCAGTGACGTTCATGAAGGAAGAAGCGGCATTTAGCATCTTGCTCTTCTCATCAAGGGACACTTCGAGTTGCGAGATCCGTTGTTTCGCTACGTCGAGTTTCTCTTTCACCTGTCTCAGCTGTCCTCTCAGGGTAGCGGGCACGACTTCGACAGGGCCCACCACGACACTGTCCATTACTTCTCGTCCACGTCGATTTTGCGGTCTCCTGTATATGCGCACATAGCCCTTGGAGTTTTGTCCATTTTTCTGGGGAAGAGGGTGATCCGTGGGCTTGGGTTCTGTATCAGAGCACTCCCGCCCATAGGGAATCTCAAGCGTTGTACTTCCTCCATCAATCTCCTCGACGGCATCTGTCGTACTCCTGGTAGGACCAGTCAGGATCAGGTTGGGTCCTATCCTGACTTTAGGCGCGACCCCCTCATTTTTGTTCTTTGTTTTGGGTGTAATAGAACGTTCGTTGGCTACCAGAGGACTAGGTACATCTTCTGTCTTCCGGAGGCGTTTCTTACTCTGTTGGGATTTATAACTGCCTCGACGACGTTTTGCCATTGATGGTCTCCAGCCTGCCTATAGGGGTAAGATTGGGTGAAGGTACCTTCAAGGCCAGGCTTCTTTTTATGTTTTGGAACAATAAAATCAATATACTGGAGGCGAGATAGATGATTGAGGACAAGAAGAAATTACTGCGACTTGATTGTTTAGGCACCCCTTGATTGATCATGCAAGCCATCATGCTTCTTTGTTGGATCTGCGTTGCACAAAACGTCCAAGTTTCTCGACTAAGTAAGTAAGTGTTGTCTTGGAATTAGCACTTAGCCTTAAATCTCGAGGATGGAACCAACTCCACCATACAATGGTGCGCAACGCAAGCTGTTGATTGCTCTCGATATAGGAACTACTTGCAGTGGCGCATCCTACAGGTTTGCTGTCATTCGGAATTCCTGTCTGAAATGCTACTCATTTCGAACTTGCTTTGACAGTGTCCTGGAACCGGGACGCATTCCAGAAATAAAGCCTGTGACACGGTATGTATGCGGTGTCGTTCAGTACCTAGCTTTTGTCTAAGCCAACATGGTGTCCACAGATTTGCGGATCAAGAACATGTAGGGGGTGACTCTAAAGTCCCATCAATCATCCTTTACAGCCGGAAAGATGGTAAATGCCTTGCAGTGGGGGCTACAGCCACAAAAATCGAGGATAGTTATGAAGGCAATCGTGATGTTCCCCCGTGGTACAAAGTTGAATGGTAAGCCATGAGTTCTCAATACACAAAGATCATATTGTGACTAAACAGTTTTGTGATGGGCGCTCAGGTTCAAACTTCACATGCGCCCCAATCCAAGACATACACCATACATAACAAAAAACATTCCCCCACTCCCGCCGAAAAAGACCATTGTTGAGATATTTGCAGATTTCCTGAGTTATCTCAACACTTCAGTTATGGACTACATACGAGAAACACACTATAATGGGGCTTATCTGGTGTCATTGGAATATGAGAGAGAGTTCGTCATTACTCATCCCAATGGCTGGGAAGGCGCTCAACAGTCCCAACTCCGATCAGCGGCTGTCATGGCAGGCCTCATCCCTGATACTGACGAGGCCAAGTCCAGGATTCATTTTGTTACTGAAGGCGAAGCGGGACTTCATTTTTGCATTCGGCGTGGTTTGACAGTTCAGAGCTTGAGTGTAAGATGTTTTATTTGAAATTCTCCTGGTTTACAATCTCACTTCTATGTCTAGGAAGGAGAAGGTATCCTTGTTATCGATGCTGGAGGAGGTACTGTTGACATGAGTGCATATGGACGAAGGATGTCGTCCAGGGAGTCCCTATACCATGAGATTTGTGCGCCACAGTGTAAAAATACCATTGTGTTTTCGAAATCAGCTCAGACCTCACATCCGTCCTTTTTAGGTCTTTTCAAAGGCTCAGTCTTTGTTACAAGAAATGCCACTGAATACCTTCAAGGCTAGTACTCCTGCTGCACAATTGATGAGCTGTTAATGGTTTTATAAATTCACAGATCAGCTTCGTGATTCCTCTTTTGCAGATGATGTTACGTACATTGCCTCGTGTTTTGACAGAACAACAAAGTTACGCTTCAGTAATATTGAAGAGCCTCAATACATCAAATTTGGTCGTCCAAGTGATCGAAACGAGGAGCTCGGAATATCGTCTGGCCAGATCAAGTTAATGGGGTTAGTGTCAAGTTGTGGGAATTTAAGATGTCTAAAAGCCTATGACATAGGAACCGGGTCGCAAGCTTTTTTCAACCATGTATTGAGGCCATCACAGAAACAGTCTTTTTGCTAGCAGGAAGGGCAAAGAAGAAGATCTCGGTATATGTTTCCTTTTCAATGGCCAGAAAATGCTAGAATTTACCTACCAATCTCACAGACGGTGTTTCTGATTGGTGGCTTTTCAGCAAGTAATTGGCTTTATTGGACATTGAAGGGTTCTTTAACCAGAGAAGGGCTGGAGCTTTATCGGCCGGACAGCCATCTGTGTGTTGCCAATCTGACATCTGCTCAGGTTGTCACCAGAGTATTTACTTTTTTCTAGGAACAAAGCAGTTGCTGATGGCGCCGTTTCATTTTATATTGATCACTTTGTCAAGGCACGATATTCAAAATATACCTATGGGATCGCATCGTACATGCCATATAATATAACAAATGTGGAACATCGACGACGTCTGTCATCAGTCTTCACTGATTCTGATGGTGTGGAAAATGTTCAACATGTTTTTAGCCCTATCTTGTACAAGGTATTCATCTCATTAAATTGATAATAGGTATTGATGCTGATTAATTTGCTCACAGGGAACAGAGGTCATGGAAGTGACAGAGTTTCGGGAGAAATTTTTCCGTAAAGCGGAGACTCGTGATGATTTCCCTGATCCCATGACAGATGACATTCTTTGCTATCGTGGACTCAATGACGATCCTCGATGGACAGATGTTGACAGTGGTCAGTAGGAGTCTCCTGTTTTCCTTTGATGCTTGACACCGCTTTGGGCAGAGATGTATACCACACTTTGTACAGTGGTTTCCGATGTCTCACAACTCAAACAAAATCTGCGGCGCAAACGAGGAAGACAGGGCCGATTTTACTTTTGTCTCGATTATGAGATAATCCTTCAATTTGGCCTGACAGAGCTCAGAGCCCAAACATGCTGGAGAGAAGATGTGCGTTTCTCGTATCCTTCCGGTTCAAATTATAAATGAGTATTGACTTGTTTTGGTAGGGGCAGGAAAAAAGGTACTTGATCTTTGGTATCGTCATCATCGAACCCTCCTCACAGATAACTTCTCACCCAGAAGCCCTGCCAAAGTACTTTATGGGATTGATGATCAAAATGACCTAGTGTTATAATACATTTGAATAGAATATAATTCACCATCGCGTTAGATTAGCACTGCGTAACCTACCCCGATTGATATCGACTCCAAGCTGTAAGATTTGAGAGACTGGCAATGTTATTTACGCCAGAAGATTATAACTTATTGCGACTTCGCCGACCCTCTTCGCCTCCCGATGTCGTTTACGAGTCTTTATTCCTTTTCTGCCTGTCCTAGACGAACGCAAACGCGGCCCGATGAGCAGTACAGGCCTTGCAAACTCAACTGACGACAAGTTGCTGTTATAGGTCAAACGGTCGAAAGGATGAGACTGGATGAGAGTGATAGTCCAAGTTTGTAAACAGCGGCCGGGCCGGGCTGGTCACGAAGTTTTGGGCCATCACGGCCAAATCACGGCAGCGCTCCAACCACGACAAAACCACTGTTACAGTGGTTAACTTATTCTCATCCACTTTCTCTCTCTTATTACTCATCGGAATGCGTGCATACTACTACGATAACCTCGAAGGCGACCAGCGTTTGCCCCATGACTACGTTCCCTCACGGCCCGTATCAATTGAGAAGCTCAAATCGCTGGGTGTAAAGTTCTGGACAATCCCGGTGGAAGGATACGAGGCGGAAATTGATAGGATTGCTGCGCAAGAGGGGTACAAGAACCGTGACATGATCAATGTGTCGAAAGAGGGACTTGGCGATGTACGTGCATCGCGCTCACCATAAAGCGACGAGCTAATACTAACCCAATGGACAGCTTTACGAGACAAAAATGAAAGGATTCTTTGAAGAGTACGGTGTTGAGCGTCTCTTCCATCGTGTTGCCATCTCTGATCGCTTTGAAGACATATGCACGAAGACGAAGAGATCCGTTACGTTCTTTCTGGCAGTGGCTTCTTTGATGTCCGTGGTACGTTACTTTGATATCTACTAATTACTATCGTCGGGCTAAGATAGATACAGAAACTCCTTCGGATGCATGGATCCGTATTGGCGTCGAGCCAGGCGACCTTCTTGTCATTCCCGAAGGAATTTACCATCGTTTTACTTTGGACATGGCGAATAATGTCAAGGCTCTTCGTCTCTTCAAGGTAAACGCAATTGAGAACTCCATATCACACTCACTTAAAGCCTACCTATTGCCTTAGGATGAGCCCAAGTGGATCCCCTATAATCGGAGCGCAGATACCGACATCAACCCACACAGACTTGTATATCTTGAGAGCATCGGAGTCGGAGCATAGGCGTCAATCGAAATGTTATGCAGTGCAGTTGTACGATCATGAGGTAGGAATTAGGACATACATATATGTATCATCTGAATCTTTGGAACGCTTAACTATTTCGAGTTCAC
>JAGGAX010008371.1:0-15226 GCA_017657335.1 Termitomyces titanicus | reverse complement strand
GGACCAAACAATCTAATGGTGTCCCCAGGCATGATCGGCAGTCGCTTTTGGATCGTTAATGTCCCACCAGAGGGCTGATTAAAAGCCACGACGCAGAACGTCTTGGGAGTTGTCGTAAAACGAATAGACTGTTCCGCAATAATTTCTTGCGAGCCTGGGAACCAGTAAGTCTGAGCGTCAAGAACAAGTGATGTTAGCGTGGTGTTGGAACCATGTATTTCGCCGCCTACTGTATTGTAGATGCAGTCTCCAGAATACTTCAGCCATATTCCGGCATCGAGGAGGTTATCCATTTCAGGAGCAATAATCTCGCCCTCAGCTGTAGGTCCGACGTCAAGGAGACTTCAAGCGAGCCCTGCATTAGCGATGCTGCCAAGGAGATGAAGGAATCGGGCTTACTAGTTGCCATTTTTTGACACGATATCGACCAATGTCTGCACGATAGCCGATGCATTCTTGTACTGGCTCGGTAGAGTGGCGGAGTTATAACCATAACTGAAGGGATCCATCCCCTCGTTCGACTCCCAACTTCCGGTTTGTGTCGACCCGAACGTGGTGTACTCTGGCGTGTCGAAGTCAGGTACCGCTGCGCATCCTATTTGATTTCAATGGTCAGAATATCTCGACGGATGATGAACACTCGCGGCGCATACTGTTGTTGATAGTAACTTGACGTCCCTTTGTCCAAGCGTCATTGTAATACTGAGCGGCAAAGTCCAGAGTTCTGTTTGGGCCCCCAATATCGCACCACATGATCTCTGTATCGTATTTCATTGCGAGATCAAGCATATGAGGCAGCTGGAGGTCGTCGAGATAGTCCTTGATAGGGAGCCGACCAGTATACGGTTCTAACTCTGAACTATTGAACGCATTGTGTGCCAAATGACCTGGCCATGACGAGAAGCCATAAGGGCCGAAATCAGGATTAAACCTGGGGTGAAAGTGAGAAGCGGGCGATGTGGTGGCTCGAACTGCTCATACCATTCTGGTAAAGAATAATACGTTCCGCGATGAAGGTGGGGTTTCTCGTTCTTTGCTGCCGTGAAGAGCTCTGACAAAAGGTCACGCTTTGGACCAAGATAGACACTGCTCCGATGCGTTGTGTTTCCCGTGTCGAACAGAGCAAACCCATCGTGGTGTTTCTGTTTACCTCAAGTTAGCCACTGCAAATCTGCTGATATGAATGACTTGCCGAAACAAGTACGAAGTACTGTGCTCCAGCCTTGTCAAAGAGATCGACCCATGCGCTCGCGTTGAATTTAGAGGCAGTGAAGCCTGGAATGAAGTCATCATAAATGACATCCTAGAGTAGCAATCAGTAGTACCGAATGAAGATCTAGCTTGATACCTACAGGTCCATATGTAGCAAGGTGGTGTTTATAAGTTGCACTGCCGATTTGGTGGAGATCCCAGCTACAAGACCAGTCAACATCCTAGACTGTCGTGGGTTGACTTTTGTCACTTACTCGTACCACTCTGCATAAGACGTCGGTGGCCCCTGAAAACAATTTCTAAGTAAAGCAAGGTAACGTTAGCGATGAAATCAACTTACCCAAGCAGGGTAGCTATAAACGCCCCAGTGTATGCTGTTAAACAAAATTAGCGGAAATGAGATCAGAACAACAGAACTCATGTGTACAAAATGCCAAATTTGGCTCCATTCCACTGTTGTATCCTAATCAGAAAGGTCCATGATCTAAATATAGGGTGTCATAACCTACCCAACTCGGTGTTTCGTGCATTCTGAGAACATCAGCATCCGGCGTCCACTCTTCAATTAATGGGGCTGTTACCCAGCCTCTGGATGATCCCAGGTCCTTGCCATGGCTATCCCGAAGACGAACAGTTGCTTCTCCTGCCACTTTACTCCCCGTGACAAACACATCGACTCTCGCTTGATCTGAAGGGACCAAACGGTATACGGAGCCGGCCCTAATAGTATCGATACCTGCACCTTCGATCGAGATGAGCACCTCCGAATTTACTGAGGTTGCTGGAGACTGTGAAAATGCAGGCAAGAGGTTTGCGAGTGTCACCTCTACCGCCTGGGCGCGAATCCCGTTGATGAGCTCCCACCGCGTAGTGAAGCGGGCTTGGCGCACAGAAAGGGCAGGCCCGGCGTTTTTGTCTGGTGTGGTAGATGGACTGAGGGAGACGGCAAATAGGTGGAGTCGTTGCGAAGAGTCAACATGTGGGAAGGTTATGCTCTTAAGGGCTTGTTCGGAGAAAATGGATGTTGACCATTGATAGATCTGGGTGGAGTTAAGGTTCTTGGTTCTGCCGTCGTTTTCGAAATGGTAAGGCCTAGAAATTTCCTGTCAGTCAAAAAATAGGCATAGGTTCATGAATCCCACGTTTGTATCACACCGATGTTGAGTTGTGGCCACATCCACCAATTCCTTGCGTATACTGAAGAAAAAACCCCTCGGTGTGATTCTTTAAGTACGCTTATAGATACTCACATTGGATGGTTTGAGAGGAATTATCTGCAAAAGTGAGCACGAAATCCGATACAAATGCACCTGAAGAAGGTTGGATCACGAATTACATTCTTCATTGAGCGAGCCTACCACCGGATCCATCACCAGCATATAGAAAATGAATTTCATGCGTAAATGAAGGTTGGGTGAGCGTCAGAACCTGGCCATTGGTTATGACATTGTCGTTTCCAATGCCCCAGGCTGAGGGAAGCTCATACTGAATTTCGTGTCGGTTTATCTACAATAATTAGAGAGACAATCGACGTACATCGATTCCGTCGTAATTCCATGTGCCCTGAGGCAGGAATTGACTGTAAAAGCTGGATCCTTGACCGTCAAAGTTAGCAGAACCATCCGGAGAGGCGGCTTGATTGTCAAAGAAAGATGTTAAGGGCAGCGGGACAGAGGGGAACTTTAGCAAGCTAGCCGCATGACAGGCAGTAGTTGCGAATATCCAAAGTAGGAAGAAGCCCCACATTGTAAGGCCGTACATCTAGAAATGCGGAAATTGCTTGCATTTTAAAGAATGTCATCCGGAAAAGAACACCCGACGACCTTGTGCTCTGTAGGTTAATTTTGAACATCAGTGAGAAAGAAAGACGGGGGCATGAAAGAAGAGTCAGGTGGATGAGTTAAGGACAAGCACAGCGGGCCGTCTCCCCAGCTTCTGGCGTGTGTGATGTTTGATATGAGGTGAATGATGAAAAAGCAAGTCATAAGTGTTTTCTTCTCCAGGATTCACCGAGAAAAAGAAGGGTCCGGGATTACGACAAGAATTTTTAGAACGCCTATGGTCATTGATGATGGGAGAAGAACCTCGAGAAGTTTGCATCAAGTTGTAGTGGTCCGACTCGTCGGAAAATTAAGAACACCCTATCACCATGGAAAAACCCTCCTGCAATTTTTCCCGCCTATGTTTCAGCTAATGGCCTCATACGCTAAAAGATGTATGTAGCCTCGAAATGAACATGACCTGTAGTACAGAATTCGTTCATACATCATCGAAAAAGTATACGGTATAGTCGGACAGTCACAACGGGAATAAAATAAATATTGAGACCCGTAGGTCTACCACTCCGGGAAAGCGTGTCATCCTTGTGCAGGGGCCATGCTAATCTTCTCTGTATCGTTCCAATTTTTTCGTATGTCACCCCGAAGGGGACATTAGCTCGTGTTCGAGAGGCCGTGCGGTTGTTAACGTTTTGCTTTTTGTTCAACCGACGGGTTACATGTTTGGCAACCAAACACATAGCGTCATATTGATGACCTGGCGTAACTGCCACCACCTGATCCATCATTAGTGTAGGGTTGCCTCAACCTTTCAAGCTCAAGCTTCAAGCTTCAAGTTTTACTTACCTCTGTTCTCCTGTGACTTCGGAGTTACTGTAATGCATGGCTAACTTCAATCATGTCTTGTATATTTTATCCCCATTTTTAACGACAGGTAATTATCACAATCTTAATTCAAGAAAAATACTGGACTGCGACTGTCGAGCTCCAAGAAGTCAATCCAAACCCAATCATGCGCTCAATTCCCGTTAAGAAGTGCATGCAATGCGGAGATCAGGACTATCTTTGGTTTTCTGAGTGTCCTCAACTCAGCCCCCACAGTTCTGACCAAGCCGAGATCAGTTGTCCCCGAAGCACTTTGCGAGTCATTCGGATTCGACGTTTCATCCGGGAACGCCTGTTCTATCAATTCACGGTCGAATTTTTCCTCGGGGTAAATCATCTTCACTCTTAACTCGCCGGACGTCATATCTTCGCTAACTGCCTTGTGGAGGCGCAAAGAAAGCGTCACCAGGAGTTCTATCCGTTCTTTAAACTGTCCCAGGAACTCGCGATACTCTTGCACATGGCTGGGCCAACCAGCCAAGGATAGAATGTCTTGAACTCGCCGATAAAAGTACGAATTCACTTTGGCGTGATTTTCTGAGTAGTTTGTCTGAGCTCGAGTTAGCGCTCGCCATCTTCCAAAAATCGGTTGCGGCGCTAATGGAAAGTCAGGTTAGTATAGTTACTTCACGACGTTGACCTGTAGAGAAACTGACCGGTTCTTTTTATAGATGAATATATCTCAAATAGGATCTCCTCGCCTCTCCATCTCCCAGGCCGCCACGATTCAACAACGACATAACAAGTCTCGGCAAGGCAGAATTGCAGTGCCAGCTGGACAGCCATGGGATCGATCGACTTCTCTTCACGTTCCAGATACTGGATCAGCGCATCTCCCACTGCTCGCCGATTGAATTTTCTTTCGTCGACATCAACTATGCTCTCTGGCTCTTTCCCTCTGTTCAACTCTACCAACCCATTAGCTATGAACGCGGACGTCTGCATTATCTCGGCATTGAGATTATCGACTAGCTCAACCACGTCACTTTCTGACCTCGCGTCCGCCTTTGTTAAGAAGTAATTTGCCCCGTGTAGCTCGGATGCAGTCTCCCGGAGTGTGTACGCAGTCTTCCGTCTGCGACTCTCCGATTCTTGAAGTCGGCCTCTCATCTCCTCAAGTTCCTCGGTGAGGTTCTTAACCTGTTCCTCCAATTCCTTATTTCTCGTATTCGCGGCCTCCAACTTCTCTACTGTTTGACTCAGTAGATCCGCGATGCTCTTTTTTTCTTTCATGCAGTCGGAAAGCCTCTTTTGTATGTCGGAGCGTGTGTGTCGGTCAGGGAGTATATATGTACGGAACGCGTGCCTGCTGTCATATGGCGCAGTAGAATCCTGTATCGTGTACTTGGGTTCGGTAATGTCCAAAGAAGACCGTTGCGGCGGACGAGACCGTGGAGACGCGGGATCAGCGGAAGGATAATTGTGACTATCGTCGAGTGGCCGAGAGTTCGTACTACGCCTTTCCAGATCCGTACCATTCCTCCATGAATTTTCCGTCTCCCGCACTGGCACGTCGTGATGTTGAGGGTACGGCTCATAGCTCCTCTCGTTATTGACCGCTTGCGATTGAGGAAGATCGCTCAACGTAGTCACCTTGGGATATCTGATACCCCCCTGCCCAGCGCTAGCAACACGATCA
Organism: Termitomyces titanicus; assembly: GCA_017657335.1. NCBI lineage: Eukaryota > Fungi > Basidiomycota > Agaricomycetes > Agaricales > Lyophyllaceae > Termitomyces > Termitomyces titanicus. The sequence continues at coordinate 9,712 of JAGGAX010008371.1, read as the reverse complement.
CCTTCACCCTTATGCGGCTGTCTCTTTGATTCCGAAGTAAACCGCCATACTTCAAATTTCCGTCTTCCTCGCGATTTTTCGTCGCTTTGCGTCTGTGTCCTTGACTGTGTCTGCGTTCTAGACATGCTGGTGGAGCAAGAGAAAGAGGCGCCGAGTAAGGCCCACGACGCGACAAAACAAGAAGTCATCATGGAGCAAAAAGCTTCGATTTCACACCTTTCTTAACAACGTGTTATGCCTCGTGGCTCGGACTATATCAGTTGGCGCCTATTTTCGTGTCATGAGTGACAAGTGTTGTTGTGCTTCTGTGTCAACACTTTACTCTATTCATAGTCTTTTTACTCAACAGAACACATGGCATCAACACGTTTAGCGTTCAAGGGCCCGACGCGAAGACTCGTTCTGGCATTTGACGTCGGAACGACGTTTAGCGGGGTCTCATACAGGTAGGCCAAGGTATCCCTACCTGGATGATATACTCATGAAATTCGGCAGCATCCTCGATCCTGGACAAGTTCCCGAGATAAGGAGTGTAATGAGGTATAAACGCGTGATTCATCTGCTCCACACCTCTAATTGACGCTTTCACCCAGATACCCTGCCCAGATTGCAGGTGATGCTAAAATACCAACGGTTATCTACTACGATGCAAAAGGGACGCCCCGTGCTATTGGTGCGGAAGCGATGCGGGAAGGGCTCCATGAACTCGTGGAAGACGAGGGATGGACGAAAGCAGAATGGTATGTTTGTTGCATTTGCGTTTCCGTCTCAACGAATTCGTGATCCTCAATGATTGGTGTAGGTTCAAGTTGCACATGAAGCCCATAGACATGGTTGAGGGCACGACGCATCCACTTCCACCACTTCCAGAGGGCAAGTCCATAATCAACGTGTTCGCGGACTTCATGCGGTATCTCTTCGAGTGCGCCAAGGCGTACATATCCGACACGCACCCTAGTGGAAGCGATCTGTGGAGATCTGTCGAGAGCAAGATTGAGTTCGTTCTTGCACATCCAAATGGCTGGGAGGGGTCGCAACAGAGACACATGCGTGAGGCTGCTGTACTTGCTGGCCTCATTCCTGACACGCAGGAGGGGCATGCTCGTGTACAATTTGTGACGGAAGGAGAGGCAAGCTTACACTTCTGTGTACAGAATGGGCTTACTACGGAACCGCTCAGGGCAAGGTTAACATTTCGTGGTGGTAACCTGTATTCATGATCAGTTTTTACAGAAAGGAGAAGGCGTGCTGATCGTTGATGCTGGTGGAGGGACGATCGATCTCAGCGCATATGGGCAACGAACTGGTTCAAAGGGGTATGAGTTTGAGGAAATCTCTGCGCCCAAATGTGAGGAAAATCGTCCATGTGTACTGAGGCAATTCACTCGTGTCCAGGTCATCTGCAAGGTTCAGTCTTCGTCACACGACGCGCAAGAGTCTTCTTTGAGAGTGAGTACTGATTCTGATATAGTAATGAGTACACCCCTAATCAGACTTTTGTGAGAACTTCTCCGAGGGTCCAGGTTCATGGAAGACGTTGATGTCATCACCCAGCACTTCGACAACAATTCGAAGTTGACCTTTCGGAGTATTAACGAACCTCGTTTCATCAAATTCGGTGGCGTTCGAGACAAAGATCCTTCACTTGGAATCCGCTCGGGTCAACTTAGATTGAGCGGGTGAGTCTAGTTCATTCGGTTTTCATCCTATCCTTGACGTTCGTTCCAGATCAGATGTCGCAGATTTTTTTGAACCATCTGTCACATGCATAATCCAGGCAATTAAGGATCAGCGAGAAGATGCTCGGAGAGATATAACAGTATGTGGTAAATTCGTTGTCCACCTAGGATTTGCATCTCAGGGTCTCATGTAGTCCGTTTTCCTCGTCGGTGGCTTTGCCACCAGTGAATGGCTGTTTTTGCAGCTCAAGAAAGCCTTGGAACCGCTGGGTATTCAATTGTGCCGCCCGGATACCAGTGTGTAAGTAACGTCTATTTTCTCTCCAGACCTATTTCGATGTTAGATCCGTCGGGTTAGGAACAAAGCTGTAGCAGAAGGCGCAGCATCATTTTACCTTGACCACTTCGTTGCTGTCCGGGTTGCAAAGTATTTTTATGGCGTTGAATGCACGGTGCTCTACGAAGAGCACAACAGAGATCACCGTGCCCGCTTGTCTCGTGTTTATACATCATTGGCAGGATTGCAGAGGTTACCTGGGTATTTTGACACTATTTTGAGCAAGGTTCGAGACACGCTGAATGTTCGACATCGAACCGAGCTGAATGAGAATGATCAGGACGTCCGAGTGTCCGAGACTGAAGAGTTCCGCAGGTCATATGCCGTTACTGCTCGGAATTCAGGAATTCTTCGACGTGTTGAAGAATCGATAGTGTGTTATCGAGGAACTCGGTCACTGCCCCGTTGGATGGACGAAGACAGTCGTAAGTCTCCCAAATCCTGGTTCAAGATATATGTTGACGAGACCATATGCAGATATGTACTCCACGCTCTGTATCATTGAAGCCGATACCTCCAAACTGAGCCAGTCGCTTCAGCCATTATATACTGGAAATGGAGCTTTAAACACGTACTACAGGATGGAGTACGATATTGTACTCTCGTTCGGTCTCACCGAGTTGAAGGCACAAATAGCATGGAGAGAAAATGTAATTATTGTTCGAAATCTCTTAGCATGTTGATCTAAATGCAGAATCAATCGCAGGGCGAGGAGAAAAGGTCAGCTCTTATTGAGACTATCGTAAGATTGTCTGACTTCTTTTCAGAACGCCGGCAAGAATCATCTACGAGGCCAGAAAATAGCCACTGGCGCAACAACTAGGATACTCTAGGTATACTATGGCATGGTGTGGTCATCTAGATTCCTGTCAGCTCGAGCAAGTATTCTGCAAAGGACGGTCAGGATGATAGAAGTAACACGATAGAAAAGAATTAACCTCGAGTGATCTCAAATGCTGCAAATGTGGCCGCAGCGGAGGGTATACTGCATGGACATTAGCACCAGTTTTTTTCTCGGCTTAACATGTTTGAATACCTTCTTAGTACTGTTCAGAGCACATTTCGATTTCAGTTGGATGACGAGCAATACTCAATAGCTTCCACTTACATGAAGGCGACAGACCACGCAAAAGACCAGATCTATTTAACTATCAGTATTTAGAAAAATTGATATCTCGGGCGACTTACGGGCCAGATTCTGCGACTATGGCTTTCAATTCATTGGCAATGTATTGAAAAGGCGTGCCTGTGGGAGGAATCGGCCGAAGTTGTATCCGGGATTTAACGACATCTAAACGTGTATTAGAACATTTCAAAGGTCGGATGTTGGATATGGGATTACCGAGTGGATAACACGCAAGCCAATAGGCAATCTGAAGGGAGGTGTAGGAGGTGAAATGAAGAGAGGTAACCAAAACTCACGCCTCCTGTAGATCCACTCGCGAGTAATGCCCATACCGGAAGCTGAGGTCCGTAAACCTTGGCGAATTCACGCTTGGAGAATTCGAACGCTTTGAATGAATATTAGTCCCCAAAAACAGAACTCTGAGCGATCGTCCTACCAGTATAGAAGCTTAGACGTTGTGTCAGTCGATGCGCAGAAGGTTGAGTGATACGACATACCCAGCATAAGCAGGTATCTCTCTGGCAACGGTTACCTATGTCACAGTTCAACTTTTGTTAGATGTCGGATGAGCACAGCGTCACTCGCCCAATATCCCCGCATTATTCCCTGTCGGAATCCCCATTGCTTCCACATATCCCGAACAACTTCTCGTAACCGTTGGTCTGTCGCAGCACCGTATTGGCCTTGCATTCGAACCTTGAACATCTCAACTATAAACACCACTTGATCAACCCCCGTTGTGACGATAACCACTTGTCGTACCAGGACTAGCTAAAATGGCATTAGCCGCGCCTGCCATAGAACCCGCTAGCGCAGTTTCTTTCAAAGACAGTTGAGGGAATGGTGATATCAACCGCCGTGATATACCATACGACGCGAACAGCAGCGAATTGACTCCGGCAATGCCTAACAACGGGCTTGCCATACCTACCATACAGCATAAAAGGGTTTTATGGCGGAACTTATTTGTACGAACCCTTGTAAAGAGCAAAAAATCCTTCTTTCCTTAGAGTCTGCACGAGGATATCCATAGGACCTTTCTACGTTTTACAATGGGACTCGGGAATCACAAAGCAGACAAAATAACTCACAAACATTCCTTCTATACCGTGAAAAAACTTTTAATTAGTGAATCACAGATATATTCGAAGTAGAACCCAACTGGGTGCAATTTGAGCGCGGGTCTTTATCGTGTCTAATGGCTGCCCCACAAGAACCTGTGCAGCTCCTCCCACACTCCCAGCGATCAATTCGTTAATGGTTGACTGCGAGGCCATCGTAAATGGGAGTAAATATGATGAGTGAAGAAACTGTCATATTGAAAGGAAGGTTGAAGAATTTGTATACGATCACTGTCGTCATTATCACGCGATCCTCCGACTCTGGCAAGGTTCGACGGTCACAATTGCTCGCCGGGAGTTTCTCTTTACCCTTGTCCTGCCTAAGCTTTCCTTGATCATGAACCGGTATCTCAACTACGTATTGAACCGTGGACACAGCAAGTATACAAACTTAGTGCAAACTAGGAAGTGCTAAGTAGATGTTGTCCGATATGATTCTTTCTGGCCTCCTGTTATGTCCGCCCTGATATTATCATTATGGGATCACCCTGATTCAATTGCGCATCAGGGTGTGCTGTTTTGGTGCTGTTTCCAAGCTGTTTCACAAGAGTCCTGTGAGTCCAGCCTTCCTTCCTGCGCAACACGACTTCTTGATTCTTTGCACACGAGGTCGATCAAATGTAATTCAATAAGGACACGACTTATGCATGTGTGACATTTGTTATACGTATTTAGCAACATGGTGGGTAGAACGGTGGCAGCACAAAGTTTCCCTCATCCTTACCAATGTCGAGGACCGTTTCGCCATGGTCTATGGTCGGGTTGTTCATTGGAGCGCCCAAGCTTCGTTCTACCTCACGCAAAGACAGGGACAAAGATGGCTTTCACTCAGGGCCTGCTCCGACAAATAACGATCCTGCAAGTCTGAAAGTGGCAGCTTCTGTGGGGATTACTAGTGTTGGTGATCTGGTCACACCGGATACACTATCAGGGAAAGCATCCCTTGCAGACGCCGCAGTGCAAGGATACATGGTAGAGGGCGACCGCCTGCCCAATAACGCTGAGTCTCTTGATGAGCCCGAGCATGGGTGGACCAACGTGTCCACAGAGGTTCAACAAGAGCTCTCATCTTCCATCACGACGACGCCTGACTTGGATGATATAGTAGATGTCCTATCCCAATCAGTCTCCGATGAATTTCTGCAGCAGCAGTCACAGCTACCTCATGCCATCCTGGCTTCACCTCCACTTGTAGATATGAAAGAAGACCATATCTCCGAACTGAAGGCAAAGAACAAGAGTCTAGAAGAGCGTCTATCAATTGCATTGCGCGAGCTTTCAGACGTCGACCGACGAAATCGAGAACTAGAGGGGGAGAGCTGTAGCCGGGAGCAAGAGGTGGTACATCTGAGGGCGACTGCGAAAGTCAAGGAAGAGGAGCTTTTGAACGCGCAACAAGCTGAGTTGCAAGCGGTAAACGAAGCCGCAGACTGTCGGCAGAAATACCGTGCTCTCGAAGCGACTTCGAAGGCTCATCTGGTTGAGATGATGAGGATGAAAGACGAGCTGGCAACTGCACAGAAGGGACGAGATGAGCTCAAAGTTCGCGTAGAAGAAGTTGCAAAGCAAAACACGGAAGTGGAGGAGCGAAATCGACGGCTTCTTGGCGAACATTGTGCCAGAGAACACGAGATCGAACGCATTCGGAGCATCAGCTCAGAGACAGATAGGGCATTGGAAGTTGCACTTTCTGATCTCGATCGCTCACGAAAAGACCAGCGAGATATGGATACTCGTATGAAAGAAAACTTGATGAAGAACAAGGACCTGGGAGATGAAAGCGCGCGGTTGCGAGATGACTTGATCATGGCGAGGAAGGAGCTGGCTGAGATGCGTATCCACAGCGCGGAGATGAAGAGGGATTTGGAGACAGCCCTCGCTGATCTCAAGTTCGCATCTCGGGACAAAACAGTAGTGGAGGGACGAATCGCTGACCAAGAGTCCAAGGTCATAGAGATGGAGGAGGAAATACAATCATTAAGACATGTGGCTGTAGAAATGGTCAAGAAGCACACTCAGTTGGACACTCTCGAGCGGCGGAACAGAATGCTCATGGACCAACTCAGACGCCAGTCCGCAGAGCTTCATCAAAAATCTCCATTCATTGACATCGCTATTCCGCGTGCTCTTACGCCTGTTGCCAAGGCTGATCTTGCGGCTTCTGTCTTAAGCTTGGTGAGCAGGCTCAACTCCAACGTATTTCAAATTTCAGCACACATGTCCGAATACCTTGATTTTACCTCCGATTCAGACACTAGTCCTCATGACAAGAAAGCCGCTGTTGAGCGTACTAGCATTATAATGGGAAGACAACTCGCACTGCTTTTGCATACGTTGGCCCAGCGGCGCAGTGGCACGGAATTTGATCCCTTTCTTGTCCAGATTGCGCTTCAGGCCTGTCTCGTCAGTTGTTTAGCGAAGATCATCACGTCGTGGTGCCCAGGCCATTGGGATTACGCTGATTTTATTGCTGCGATATATTCAAGGATCGTAGGAACGAGTATGTCTTCATTTTCTGCAGTACGAAAGTCCAATACGTGTCAACTGATTGACGTCTCAGCACCGGGTCTTGCCGCGCAATGGCGTGCAATTACTGAACGTCAACTTAAAGCGCCTTCTGACGGGGCCATTCAAACTGAGATGGAAGAATATATTCTCAGAAATCTTGCTGATGCATTGATTGTTGCTGGGTGGCAAAAATCTCCAGATAACGTGCAGACCCTTGTGGATACGTTCCGTGAAAGAATCACACAAGTCAGTAAGTTGGCACTTCAACTTAACACGATGCTCGGCGACGACCTTGAAATTCTCATCACTCATCCAAACTCGATTTTCGATGCGGAGAAGATGGAAGATGCATATGACGTGAACTCAGAGGAGGAATACGAGGATAATGATCGGATTTTGTGCACAGCAGAACTGGGATTGAAGTTTTCTGTTGACGACAATGTTCTACTGAAACCGAAAGTTGTCGTCCTTGCTTAACATAACACACAAACGTCAAGGGTAAGTCATCAATTCATCTTTGTATTCAAAGGTATATATTTTTGGTACCCACATGGACATACAGCTACCCACTTCCTTTGTTCAATTGTGCTTGGTCTTTGTTAGACATCTTACAGCGGTTGATTACATTTTCCAGTTATGACTATCCTCTGGCGCGCCTTGTCATCTCTTGAAGATTGAACGGAAGTGAAGCATACTAGGCTCGCTTACAATGAACAACATCTCACGATGTGGCGCAATAAGACTACGTAATATTGAACTGGTAAATGGTATATAGAAGCGAGGTAGCAGATAAGTACAATACATACACATGCACCGGAGTAACTAAAGAGTTGTTAAGGTCATGATTCATTTCTAGTATTGGATGGTTCGATTACTTCGATGCGCAATTCTGACGAGATGTACTGCTGATGGTTGCCGTCTTCCAAGGATTTTCCATCTCTGGATCTCTAAAAGGGCTGTTGCCCAGGAAGGCGTGGGGCTGTCATCTGTCACGGAGTCTGCTGGTATAAGATGACAAGCATTAGCAGTTGATCAATGAAGAAATCAAGTCTCTCACTTTTTGCAACTTGAACGGTCAATTTACCGCCACAATCGGGTGACTTGAAGCCAGCCATTGTGAGGCGAGACAGCCGCTCCTCCATCATGTGCTGATCAATCATCCGTTGGTCTATGTCTACGCGTCGTTTAGCTCTCGTAGACGTCTTCTGCATAAATTGCTCTACTAAGAACGATTCTCGGGAAAGAATCAATGACTCACCTTCACCCACCTGACACTTTAGTTTTGCTATGAAAGCCTGATTTTTGCTTTTGTTATATTTCTTTGCTCGAAAAATCAAGTTTTCATATGAGGATCTATGTTGATAAGCTTTGAAAACCAACGCTCGACGCTTCTTGATCTTAAACTTCCATCACCCCATCCGGGGTCCTGGCTGTTTCAAGCTCGTAGCTAGCGTAGATCTACCTTTCCGCCTTCTGTGTCTAAGTAGTCCTTCGAATCTCACTCTGCCACACTCTGCTTCCCTCTCTGACCCGCTCCGCATCCGTGCTCACTATGTCCTCCGCTACGAGGGCATCCTCAAAACCTCCGACCAGCGGTCCCAACCTGGTCGGGACCCCGGATCGCTCGCGTCTCCCTCCGACCCATTCCGACCTCAGGTCCCTCATGGCCTCGGACTCCGGCCCGGTCAAGTCGCTTGCCGAGGCACGCAAGTGGCTCGAAACGAAAGGCTGGATCCTAGCAGGCGACCCTTACGACCGCACTCGACTTGTCTCAATCCTTGCCACGGCCGCCCTAACCTCCAAGCAACCTGAACTGAAATGCGCAGCCGTCGCTGTTGCCTTCCTCCTTGAAGCCAACATTGCCGATCACGTCTCTGACGCGCTTGCGGAAGCAGTCGCGTCTAAGGCCATCGACAAAATAGGCGGACTGGTGGATAGGCTAGGCTCCACGGCCGACTTCTTGGCGGCCAACGACGCGAAAAGAGCCGAATCTACCTTGGAGCTGAAAGCCACCTCGGCTACGCTAGAGGGGGTATACACTTTGCTGGATGCCTTGGCATCCAAACTCGCGAAGTCCCCCCCTGTCCCTCCCCAGGAACCTACATGGGCCTCGGTCGCTAAAGCAGCCCCGGCAACTCTCACCACCAAGGCACCCACGCAACATCCCTCAAGCGACAGCCTCCTAACTCCTGCGGAAATGCTTAGTGTTCAGCAACGCCTCAAACGAGACGCTCGCACCGTCCTCATACGTTTTGACCCGCGCGACGACAACGTACCCAAGGACTTCACGGCCACCGGCTCTTCGGCTCTGAGGGATCGCTTCAACAAGACGATGGAACGCCTCGACCTTAAGGCCACCACCATCTGCCAGGAAGATGGTGAAATCGATTTCGTCACACCCAGCACCCGTGCCATTGGACTGAAAGCGATCGGAGGCAGTGCGTACCTCGCTGAATTCGATTCTGCTGATTCTGCCCACAGATTCCGCAATTACGCCAATGACGAGTGGACTGCCTTCGAGGAGCTATTCGGCGAACACATGCAAGTGGTCGACAAGACCTTCAACCTCATTGCCAGATTTGTCCCCTGCGCAGGCTCCTTCGACCCGGACAATGTGACATGCCTACGTACGATCGAGCTCAAAAACGGCCTCCCGTCCGACTCCATCACCTCAGCTCTCTGGCTCAAGCACCCCAACCTGCAATCCCCGACCCAGTCCGTCGCCTCCCTCAAGATCTCATGCAACAACGCTTTCGCTGCCAACAACCTGATCCACAACAGAATCTTCATCGGAGGCCGCCAGGTCACCATCCGGAAGGACGTTCGCGAACCCACCTGGTGCAACAACTGCCAGCACTACAGGCACATCGGCCGCGATTGCAAAGCGGAGGGCTGTTGCTCCGTCTGCGCCAGCAGCGGTCACTCGGCAAACTCCTGCTCA